>VXBL01008731.1:738057-753773 GCA_013400195.1 Aramus guarauna
CCTCTCCTCTCCTCTCCTCCATGCCAGGCTGGCAGCCATCCCACCCCGCAAGGCACGGGACGGTGCGGTCCTGGCAAACCTCTCTTCCCTACTTCACCTGCACAAAAAATAGCCGTGCTCTCAGATTCGGTTGTGTTTTACACTCAGATACTGCTGTGTTTTAGCCTATATTGGCCATTGGGATCTAAATGCAATTAAAACGAACTATGCACGATCCAGGTATTCATAAAGCAGCCAAGAAGCCAAGAATGAGATTTTTTTTTTTTTTTTTTCCTTGAAGAGGCCACATTTCTCACTGGTATGTAGGACACTTTAAAGTTTCAGTCTCTCTAACCACATAGGAAAGTCAAACCCCCAACGTTTCATGACTCACGCGTTCATACCATCCCAGTTGCTTCTGACTGATAGGATTTTATCTCGATTTTACTTTTCCATGTTTTATTTTTCCTACAATGCATTAAGCTCATGTGGGAATACTCCCGTGGATTTCAGCATTCTGCCTTTTATTCAGGAGAGCTGGAGAAACTCATAATTTCAAATTTAAACAAGCTGTCCTGCTTTTGGAAGAGTGAACTACAATGTGAAGATATACAATGTGAACTTAAAGAAATTGGGTTACTGTTTGCTCANAGTCTGATTTTAAAACTGTTTTCAAAGACCTTGTTTTTGTCTTGCGTGCATGCACAAAGTAGTCTTCTGATATCTTGATATTCTATAGTTGGCACTGATTTATTTCCAAAATTTATTTCCTTGCTTGACACTATCAAAAATTATTACATTTTGTGAGGGAATAGTCTATACTAGGAATTAGCATTGACTGCTGGAGTAGTCAATACTAAAGTTCTTTGATTAAAATGAAAATCAAAGATATCTAGAAAATTATCTTTCAAAGATAAATAAAAGAAATCTTTCTGCCTTCAAAATACTACTGTTCTATTAGTTTTATTTTCCTTCTGCCAGTTTTTACTGGAAAGATGTTTTACTCATCCTGGGAAAAATGTCAATGTTTGGACTAAATGCTGTTGTTTTGAAAAGGTACAGTCTAAAGTAGTTCAAATTATCAGAATTTTCTGATGAGCCTGCCAGTAGCTTTTTGCAATTCTGCTGAGAAAGTGTGTGTTAAATGAAATAGTAGCATCCAAAATGCACGTTGCTGCAACAACCACAGGCCAAATCAGAGATCAGGGCACCAAACGCTTCATCAAAAGACATCTTCCTGACTCATCTAGGGAGTTCGTAGCCTAAATACACCAGTCAATAGTAAAATCTTCGATTGGATAAACCCACCAGCATTTGCCCCCAAAGGAAGGAGTGTTAGGGTCACCTCTTGAGGGGGGATTTTTCAGAGCTGGGGCTGTAGGAGACGAGTGCAGGAGACAGCAGAGGCACCAGCAAGCCCCTCTCCTCTCCTCTCCTCTCCTCTCNGAAGAGATGGTGCAGCCTTCTCTGAAGCGCATGCTGCAGAGGTGGCACATTTCAGTGAGAAGCTATGAGATTTTTTTTTTTTTTTTCCTTGAAGAGGCCACATTTCTCACTGGTATGTAGGACACTTTAAAGTTTCAGTCTCTCTAACCACATAGGAAAGTCAAACCCCCAACGTTTCATGACTCACGCGTTCATACCATCCCAGTTGCTTCTGACTGATAGGATTTTATCTCGATTTTACTTTTCCATGTTTTATTTTTCCTACAATGCATTAAGCTCATGTGGGAATACTCCCGTGGATTTCAGCATTCTGCCTTTTATTCAGGAGAGCTGGAGAAACTCATAATTTCAAATTTAAACAAGCTGTCCTGCTTTTGGAAGAGTGAACTACAATGTGAAGATATACAATGTGAACTTAAAGAAATTGGGTTACTGTTTGCTCAAACAGAATTGGTTTCAGGGATTCAAAGCCATAATTTAGTTTCACCAATGACAAAACAAAAGCCATTTTACCAAGTACTTTCACTATGAAGACTATGACTTCTGATGGAGTCAGGGCATCTTTCAGTCTTGATCAAAGTCTATAAATGCTGGAAATTGACTGGATTGCTACAGAAAATTTGTTCCATTGCCTAATTACCCTCACTGTTAAAAATGTGCATAACGTTCCTAGTTGGAGGGCATGTCTGCACAGAACAGGAGTGTTTGCACTGAGTTTAGTAGCTGTACACTGAAATGACACGTATATTCTGAGGATGCAATTCGTAGCAACTATCAAAAAGTGAGATATACACATTTGGTGCTCCTCCTGTTTAAAACTGCTTGTTGAAGTAATGCTTACAAATGTCTGGGCAGAGGCACAGTGTAAATTCCTCAGCTGGCATCCCCACACTTTTACATCTCACCGAAGACTATTGAAGATAGCGAGTTGCTGTGAAAGGTGGTTACCTAGCTCTAGCTGCACCCAGGGAGGCCAAATCCATTCATTTACAGCTGCACATACATCAACAGCCTATATATAACCATTATACATACTAGAATAGATTTTGGTCATCTAGAGTTGTATAGGTGCTCTGGGCCTTTGCCTAGAGGCAAAGACTCAAAGTGCCTTGAAGATGAAAGAATGAAACCCATCATTTTAGGGCTGTGCAAGTGGGGACACAATCAAAACACTGTGCAGCAATGGACCAAAAGGATGTGAGAGCCCTCGTCCAAGGGCGCAAAGAGTTGATAAGTACCATAGTCCATTTGTGAATATTAGGAGAGACACACAGAGTTTCTGATGGCCTCAGTATGCCACCATTTGAAAATCACAGTTAGTGTCAGAAATATTAGCAAGCAATAGGTTTTCTGGTGCCCACGGGATGCCACCACACTGGGATGATGTGTACGGCTATCCTACCTGAATCCTGGTCCTGCCTTGGCATTTCCAGAATTGCAAGAAGTCAACAGGGATCTGTTCTTAATCTGCTTTGTATGTTTCTCTGCCTCCAGCCAAACTGTCATCCAAAAAATCACAGGTCACCCCTTTCTTTTTTGCTTCCTTAATCCTTTTTTTTCCCCACTGCTTATCATTTCCCACTGTCCATGTGCTAACAAAGGCAGCTGCAGCAAGAACCTGGTTCGGAACCGTGCTGCTTTCACAAACAAGAATGCAGTGATGTATTTTGTAAAATGCCCACCCACACACGGGTCTCCTTTTCCTGCATGGGAAACCCTGCTCCTCCACACCCTGCACTACTTTGGTATGCGAGATTCAAAGAGCAAAATACCGTCAGAGCAGAGTGTTTAGTCAGAGTATGGAGAAAAAAGGAACTAGGAAATTTATCAACTACATTTGAAAGCAAAAGTAGGATATTTAAAAAAAAAAACTTTTTTTTTTTTTTTTTTCCCCCAAGGTAGAAAGGAGGAGCATGTCATGAGTGCAAAAAAAGTAAGGCATTTTTTCCCATGCAAGATTTTTCCTCCAGGAACACAAAAATTATACAGATTCGTACCTGAAGTGGGTTATTATGTAGCAGTATGCCCTGCCTCCTCCTCACTGGGAAGGGCAGAGAGCCACTTCTGATGAGGAAAAGACTTCAATTTGTGCTGCCACTGCTCTTGCTGAGACCCAAACAGACCCAAACGCATCAAGGGCCATCGCTTCCCACAGCTGCAAGTTACCACCGGTCTTCGTGCGAGGTACAGCAAGGGACCCTGGGGCTCCAGCCCTTCCTGAGCATCACTGGAGCATCGCCAGCACTGCTGGAAGGGGTGGGCAGCTGCACAGCAGCAGTTACAACCCAGTTTTAGCTCAGAGCAAGCTACAAAATCTCGCTGCACAGGGAGGAAAGTTGTTGCTTCCCTGAGGAGCAGTTGCCAGAGCACAGCAATCTTCACCGAGCTCTGCCACTGAGGTATGGGTCTCGCTGCTTTTGAAGAGCTCAGAAATCAGCAAGACCCAGGAGCTGGGAGCCTTTTCCTGACTGGGAAGGGGCCAGACCAGGCTCCAGCTCCCAGCCCCTGCTGAGTTTGGAGCTCAGCTGCTGCCCCCCTTCTAGAGAGGCAGAAGCAGCCTCTTCTTTGGAGCAGCAGCTTCAGCTCCTCGGTCCCGCTGAGCTCAGCAGTAGCCCAGCTGAGCTCTGAACCGTAAGCTGGCTTTGTGCATGGATAAAAATAGTAAGGCACGAATAACATCAACACCAAAATAGAGGTAACTCACATTTCTGTTCTTTTTTTACTTTGAAGCCCTCACAAGGCTAAAGGGGCAGAGACTAGAAGTCCAAGTACAAAAACTCCCTTAGCCACAGCACTACATGGCCCTTTTAGCTCTCATTTGTTCTTGGACAGGCTCCTTGGGCATGCAAAGTTTCAGGTGGACTCTGCTAAGGAACAAGAAGGCGGCATCCCAGAGTGTAACCTCAGCCCACCACTGGGATTGTAGGAAGGAGTCGAGCTGAAACTGGAGCCTTCCTTTCCAGCTCTGATATTTATATGTTCCCCATCACAGTGGAAATCTTCTAAGACAGCTCATCTGAGCCAAAATGTGGAGAACAGTTTGTGAAATTTCATCCTTTTGAAACAGAGCCCTGAGCTTGTCTCCTCCTCATACCCAAACCTAATCTTATCATGAGCAACAGCCTCAGCTCCCTCCCAGTCCGGACTTGGACACCATCTCCTTGCGAAGTCTTTCCCCGACATTCAGGAGTTTGTGGTTGTACCACTGTGTAACTGGAAGTGCTGTCGAATGTTACAGTCCTGTCAGGTGACCTGGCAAATAAAATCAGAGTGAATGGCACACTAATATTATTAGTCCATTTTTTGTTCCTCTGCTGAGGACCCATCTTGCTTTTCGCAATTAACACCCAGAGGTTCTTATTTGCCAGCATATTGGTTTAATTTGCCACTGAATTCCAAATAATGCTTTCCCCAGGAGACCTGTTCTCCAAATGCAGAGCTTCAAAGAAAGATTTATATTCCACATGCCAAACGCTGGTATCATTCCTACTAGAATAACAGAGGAAGGATTTTGGCTCTAGATATACAGAATGTTATGAAGAGACAATCTGTGCTTTTACACAGAAGGCCACACAAACAACGCTGGGTTATTCCTTGAGGTGGTACGCAGAAGTCCCCTATTCAAGAGGGTTGATTCCCCATCAGTCTCTTCCCAGCAATCCCAGGATATCATTTTGGTAGGAGCCGTGTGTCTCTGACCACTCCGCTGATGAGGCAACTTCTTATGAAAAAGCCTCCCGTGCTAGGCATTGCTCCACCAGCCATCCAACGTGGTATTTCAAAGCAAGGAAGGAGAGGTGCGTTATCCCTTTTTTGCTGATTACGTCACACTGTGTGCCCACTTGAGGCAGGTAATACATGTCTGTCTTTCTAGCATGGCAAGTTTACACTGCGTAATTTAAGACACTTTATTGCTTTGAAAAATTGCACATTGATTGCTGTTAAGTAGCACGTGCCCAATAAATGTTTTTGTTGCACGCATCCTTCCAGCTTCTGTCTTAGATTATATCATCTGTGTAAGTAAACCAGTAACATTTTAAAAGCCGCTGGTCCCCTGCAGGCAAAGTCACTTCATTGTCCTATTGAAGCGTGCAGCTTTTCATCGCTCGCTACCTTCCTCACCTAAATTTCAGTCTCGCAGAAGCTTAGCGTTTTATTACAAACCACACTCACCCTGGCTGTGCCCAGGCACCAAACAAGCCCCGAGCCCTGCCACGCCAGCCCTGGGAAGAGGCAGGGGCACAGGCATCCCCCATCGCATCCCCATCGACCTCAGGGCAGGTGGGCAGGCAGAGGGAGAAGCTCAGGAGAGCGGGCTGACCGAAGAGGCAGTCTCCAGGAAGAGAGGAAACCCAGATCTAACCGAGGAAAATGCCAAGGCCGTTTCTGCTTCAATGGCGGCTGCAACTGCTCTGCCAGCTTTAGTCTCTGGCTGCCTCCTCCTACGTTTTCTCTCCCGTGGGCGACGTGCCGGGGACTGGGAGGGAAGTGCCGGGACGCTTCTTGCAGCCCTTCCAGCAGCTACTCTGCTTAACGGTAGTTGCCTCTGATTGCTTATGTGCTCATGTACTGAAAGCACAGGATTATCACGTGCCCTTCAAAACACCACACCTGCCGAATGCACAAAACCAGGGATGAGCAAAACCGCTCTCTGCTAACAACAGCACAGAAGTGGTGGGTCAAAAAATAGCCTGGAAATGATTTCGCCATTTTGTCTCTAATAAACTGTAATCCCGAGCTGATTTGTTTTTAAGGAGTTCTGGCGTTGCTCCAAAGGGCTGCATTTTCCAGAGATGAGCTATCCATTTCCTCTGGTCTTTTTAACATGGCTGCAGCTGAACTTTTAAGCCAGATCATCCCAATTTACTAGGCATGAGATTATTGCTGGTGTGCAAAATGAGGCAGAGAATTAAAAATAACCGTGCTGGTAGATATGAAGTCAGTTGGTTTAAGGCTTAGTTAGAGGTTTATGTGTCATTTGTAAGTACTTGAGTTCCAGAATAGGCTGTTCAGTACATCTGTGCCATAGGGACCCATGCAGTACAGATCTGACTCCTTTGCTTTTCACAGGTCAGCTTAGGATATAGAAGCATGAAAAACCGCCCAGGCACTCGTTTTAGAACTGAATAGGTCAGTGCCTTAACTGCACGTGATGAAAGCCAGTAGTGTACTTGGATATACTTAGCTCAGCTTAGCTCAAAGTAATTGTATTGTGCACGTGTTAGGCTGTATCAGGCAGTGCAGCACAGCAAACGCGTGGTCCACAAAGGCAGAAGGGATTGAATCCAGCTACGTAGAGAAGATGCAGGTGAAACTTCAAAAATCTAATTTTCTGCTTATTTTTGTGAAATGCATTTTTTTAAATGTGTGCATTTTTGGCTAAGGAATTAGTTAGGAAAGGAAAGATCTTTAACCAGCCATCCAAGAGGAAGAAAGTAAAGTTCCAGGGTAAAAAAAGAGCATGTTCTTCCTTCCAAAACTTGTCATTTTTAACGCAAAAACAATTTCTCAACCTATTTCTTACTTTTTCCAGAATATATGTGATTCTTCCCTTTTACTGCTGGCTGGGCGAATGCCATACATTTAAGTGCAGTCCATAATCCCTCTGTACCTCCTAATGAGGATGACGTTTGCAGCCCTCAGACCACAGGTCAGACAAACTACGGTCACACGGCAGCAGAAGCTGTTCACGTATCCTAGGCCCCTCCTATTCATCATCTCGTTTTCCTGTGTATGTGCGTTTATTCCTACATAAAGAACTGGGACTTTCTGTGGTCTTTCAATGCAAATTTAGTGCGGACAGAGATTTACTTCACATATCTCTTGTGCTACTGAAAAGAGGCTCTTTAATTTTGGACGCTTTGGAATACATTAAGCAATTTATCACAAGGAACGTGTAATTTAATGTTATCATTTTGCATTCAGATATTGGTAACTTTCCTTCACGTTAAAGGAATTGCTACATTATGGTCAGCCTGCTGCCAACCCAGTTAAAGAACTCTTAACTACCTTTTGTTTTTAATTATACCTACCTGAAGCCTAGCTCTGGCATGTGCTTGGAGCCCATGGTCACTCTCTAATAGGCAGTGGTCCTTTAAAGGGGAAATGAGGGATGTTTAGCTGTTAGAAACAGTTTTTAGTGGAGCTAACTTAGTCCTTCTTACTCAACAATTGCCGCTTTGTTCCTCTTGCTAGCAAACATATGTCTTCTTTTGGTGGCTGAGATGCCCAAAGTGTTAAAACTAAACCTCCTGCTAACCTCGAATTGTACAAATGCAGCAGTTACCATTAAATATCTGGCAGTTTTTTCCCCGCTACATCTGAAATATCCACCAAGGATTTGTTATTCTGATACTAAGGAGCAGCACAAACTGCAAGTGGTTGTGTTCGTCAACGGTACCCAACCGACAAAAATGTCTCAGTGCCTCTAAGAGAGCACCCAGGATTTCATAAACTTTCTGCACAGATGTTTTCACTTCTAATTCTTCAGTTTTAAAGGGCTTCCCCTAACCCTGGTCCTCCCCACCCTGAGCAGAGTGAACACCCATCTTTACATCCCCCACCTGTTCCTGCCAGCATCCTGGAGCAGCATCTGCCCGACCTTTGATCGAAGCCAGGTACGGCAGCTGGGGAGCTCCCGGCAGAAAAGCACGCTGGGTGGGGTGACACAGGAGACACACGGGTGGGTTATGTCAAACAGCTCAGGTGAAAATACATCCGTTGTTCAACAGTCCCCAGAACAGCTAATCTTGTTCCCCCTGTGCTAATGGCTGTTCTAGTAAATGTCTACTTTTCATAGACGTAGCTCCGCAAATTTCACGTGATACGAAAATGTTGGTAAAAATAAGGCCATTTATAAACATCTCTTTCTCCTTCCTCCTCTCCCTGCCTGCCTTGCTCCCAAGATATGCCTGTTGGCAGGCTAAACCCTGCCTGTTGTAGACTTTGTCCACTTCACTCCCGACCAAACAATAAGGTAGTGAAAGGCATAATGGTGGTGAGCAGTTAAAGGCTAAAAGAAAAAGGAAAGAAAAATTAAAGAGAAGCAGCTATAAACCTGTCGGTGCATGTATAGCTCACCCAACACGCACTAGAAGCACCAAATACATTTCTGCTATCTGGTTTCCATTTATTGAGTGCCCTACCCTTTATGTCCTCACTGGTATTTTCCATAATGGCTCGCCTTCCATTACACTTAACGTAAACCATTGATTTCAAAACTTGTCATAGAAAAGGCCCCTCTGGGGCCTCACAATTATAGCAAGCTGTGCAATCTCAGTATCGGCTATTTTGATAGGGCTTTCTGCCACGCAGCCGGTTTCAGTTCTGTCGGGCCGCTGCTATTCTGGAGTAAAACAAGGACTGCGTACGCAAATACATCGTTGGCGTTGTCTGTCTCTCCCATCTGCAGCCACACCAGCTGGGGGCTTGGGTTTCTGACACAAGGCTTGGACTCTGGCGTACCAAAACACAGTGCCTTGCCGGGCAGGAAGATTTGGGTGCTGTGTGATTTCAAAGCCATCAGGGTGCTGGAATAACTCTGGTCGTTCATGTCATGGGGAAACACTGAAGAACAATAGGGCATTTGTGTGCTGACCTCTTTTTCTGCTTTTCTACCTTCCTGCTCATGTACTGTATGTCAAAGTTGGATGGAGGGTTGTCATTCATAACAGTAATCTGGTGCCAATCCTGTAAAAACTTCCTTTTAACAGAGATAAGATAATGCACTCTAACAGTTCTTTAACTAAATAGGATTAATTAGCAGGAAACTGGCTGCTTAATTCACCACTGACCTGTAAAACCTGGTAAGAATGAGGTCGCTGGACATAATAGAGCTATTTAGGAGTTTAGGTCAAACTCTAATAACAGAAAACATCATTTAAAGATCACTCTGATATAATGGAATTTTGGGGTAAGAAAATATTGCTTATTGAGGAGAGATCTAAACTTTAAAATAGTTTGCTCTGTACTCAAAAGTGTATTCCTTCCAAAACAAACAATTGCAACATCTAACCATTCAGTCAGTGGACACCAGACTTTGAAACCCATCAAGCCTGCATATCCTTTCCCTCAAAATTTGTTATATAAAGCTCACTTTTTTGTGACCTTAAGATCTCACAGGAGCTTCCCATTATGACAGTCTTGTTTCATGTCTCAGTGCATAAGAACCGGCACTTGTCTGTGCATATCCTGAGTAATCGTCTTGATTAAATGAAGTTTGTTTAAGGATCAGAAAAAATAAATAGTGCACACACATTTGTATAGCTCCTCAATTTCCCTCCGGCTTCTACCTACTTTTTCACTTGTTTTTTTCTGACAGCAGCTGTTTGCAAATGACAGCTTCTATTACTAATACACATGTGCATCTGTATCATTTCTGCCAAAACAATGTTCCTGTTTTCCCCCAGGAATCTCTGATTTCTTCCCCAAAATTATGTCCTGTCTCTTCCCTACATTAGGTCAGGGATATCGGGCAGGGTTTCAGTTAATTTATCTACTATAGTGGACACCATCTTCCAAAGAGCTCTGTCTAGAACCACTTACAGATCAGAAATCCCGCCTGAAGCCACCCTCAGGAGCTAACTGGACCTTTTAAAACCTTGTGGTCATATAAAAACCAGACACAACATCTGAGGTATGGAACAGTAAAAAAAAAAAAGTTTTGATTTTGATGTATCGGGTCAACTTGTGTTTCTGCTTCCAAAGCAGAGGGATGAATGGTTACCCCTTAGCTACCCATCTGGGAACAAAAAGATTTTCCTCTTTATTTTTTTTTCCCCATTTTATTATTCCCTCCATCTTCAAAGCCTTCATGTAGTAACTGGCTAGTGTCCCACCTTTGCTTGCCAAGGAAGCTTGAACATGTTCCTTCAGATGGCCAAAAAGGTCGTTATGGTTTGAAAGAAAACATTTCTTCGACCCAGGAGCTGAGCACACCATGTCCCCATTTCTCCCGCCTGCTGCCAATACTGAGAAGTGAGATCGCTTTTCAAGCCCACAGCTCAATAACGAACAGTTTTGTGTGTCTACTACAAAAGATCAGGAAGCCAGACCCGCTTTTTTATTTAATACACGGAGCCAGATTCTCAGCTGGTATAAGCTGAAGCAGCTCTACTGGTGCGAAGAAAAATATACTGATTAACACCTGCCAAAGTTCTGCTCTACATATTATGTTTGCAGAGTAAATGGCATAAATCATGGAAACTGTACTTATTTCTTCCATTTTGAGACATTCTTCCTCCAGTTCACCCTGGGAAAATATTGCTGCCTTTACTAAAGTGCTAAGGATTCAATTAAAAAAAGAGTAGGGCCAACGAGCTTCCATACAACTCAAAAACTTTTCTAGCACCATTCATCACAAGTACCTCCACAGCCACAGAGACAACGGGATGAAGAGTTCCTCGTCGAGGGTTTTTCTCTCCTGTCTAGTATCGTTCAATATGTCCAAACTGGATGTGTGTGTGTGGAGGGAGGGATGCACGCACACACGCATGATACACTCTCCCTCACGTTACGCATCTCTCTTTCTCTGGTATACAGGGCTCGGGCTACTGGAATTCGCATTAGTTCAGTCTATCGAAACAGCCAGATGATTCATCGGTAGAAAAGGAAAACATCTAAATTTCGTCTGTCTTTTAGGCAACATTATTTCTAAAAAGTGTTGCATATAGAAAAAAAAACAACCTACATGTTGGTAACTTTAATTGAATTAATCCATCTTCCAGCATAACACAATGGAAGCTACATATCTGCACCTTTAAACAGGTAATGTCAACAGTTATTAGAACTGAAAACTGACATTGCTCATTAGTCTTATATTGAAGTTCCTATCTTCAGCAATCTGCTGCCCGTACAACATTTTGGGGTATGGATGCAACTCTACAAAAATGAATTCTACTTGGTGGTAAATTATTAATGCTTGGATTCAATTTTTTTTTGAAAGCAGACATGCAAATGACTGCAACATTCGCAGTGAGTAAACAAGTACTCCCACGCTGTGAGAGAAGATAGGGATATGTACTAGGTGATAGCACAGCTAGTTTACTTTGAACGTCAGATTAAATAAGCGTTTTTACTGTTTAATAGATATCTGAGCTGGCAAAATGAGGGGAAAGAAGGGAAGGCAAGGGAAGGGAAATTTTGAGAAAGACTGTGAATAGTCTTTCCAGCCACTCCTGCCTGCTTGGGACAGGGGAAGAAGGAAGCGAAGACAGAAAAAGATTATCCTCATGTTGTTACAGTCTGCCCACAAGCAGAAAAACCCCTTCCAACAAACAGTGTGTTGAAACGGATACACTCCCAGGATTTCCAGTTCCTACACACAGACCTCTGCCATCCTAATAAAAAAACCAAAGCCAAACAAACTGGCAATGACAAGAAGTCTCACTGCTCTAGATTAATCCTCCCCAGCATGCCGTAGTCGCTCGGGCTATAGCTGGATAAGCTTTAGTAGCCTCAGAGAAAACCCAGGCTATGCCAGCTGCAAAACCAGTCCTAGCTGAGGACCAGGAATTCAGAAGGAACTGAAGACCGCGGACGTGCCTAGTTCATGCAGCACCGCAAACTGATCGCTTGCCACATTCCCACTGGCATCAGCAGGACTCAAACTGCTTGGTGATTTTGTCCATCCCAGCACGTTCGTCCACGATGACCTGGGCCTCGCACACTCAATTTCTGTCATCCAGGGCAGGATTATGCCCCAAGCCACAGCCACGACTGGTAAACTGGATGACCTAAAGGAGAGCACCTGCTGGTGTCACCCAGACCGCTTGGACACTTCTCTTTGTGCTCCAACAGCTGCACAGGCTCCACAAACCCACAGGTCCCCGTCCTCCCCGCGCACGGCCCGTGCCTCGCAGATGCCTCCAAAGTACTCCATGTCCAGGAAGACCTGGTGGGAAGTTTGGACCTCTGTGGTGGTTTAGCTTCAGAGATACACACAGTCATGTGAAGGCCATTGCTCCAGCTCTTTCACATCCAGCTCTGGTTTGGTTTTTTCCTTCCCTGCTGCCCAGGAGATACAATGTTTGTCAGCTCTGTCAGCACCAAGGTTTTATTTTGCCATTTTGTTCTTCCCCCTCGTTACCCAGTTCATCTGTTTTCCTCCTGCTGCTTCTTTGCCCTCGTGAACTCAGGAGCCCGGAACTAACACTTATTTCAAAAGTGATGGTACAGCCATCAACTGAAAGCAATTTTTTTTTTTTTTTTTTCTGAGCCTTGAACATCTGTCAGCAAACATTGCGGGGGAGTGCTTGTTACCGTAACAGGTTGTGTGGAAAAACACAGCAGTGCTGCTTTCCCCTCCCCACAATCTTCCTTGGATTTCATAAACCAGGATTGTCCTTCATCTAAGGCCTATAAAATCGGTAAACAGGGATCTTTATCAAATCAAAACAAGGGGGGAACATTTTAGGGAGTAGGCTGTACAGCTAAAAGGACTGGAGGCAAAAAAAAACCCCTGCTCTGGCTAGCTTAAAGGACAGAAATTATTGCAGCACGCTGCTACTGTCAAACCTACAAGACCTCATTTATTAGTCATCATGTTGCCACTTACGAGAAAATGAATGAAAACAGTAAAGAAAATCAAGTTTCAGAAGAGAAGTCCTGAAAATAAGTGTGTGTGATCTACCCCTCCGGGCATGTGCCGGCGGCTTGTAGGATCAGTTCTCACCCAGCGCCTTGTACGTGAGGAACCCCAGTGATGACAGGTCATCACAACATACAAACCCTTAACACATCTGCTGACGCGTGTCAATCTTACTTTGGCCTTTTGTTTACTTGCCTGTTTTAATTAGAGATACAAGGTGCAAAGAAATAAGCTGCACAAGTTATCAGACCCAGGAAAATAACGAAGACCCGATCTCACGCGCAGGAGCGACCCTGGTTTTTAACTGTAAGGTATTTGACTAAGTATAGTTTATTTAACCTCAAGGACCTTTCATGAAGGTGCTCTGTGTTCTGCTGCAGCAAAGGAAAAGTAAACATTGTTACTTTATTAAAACCATTTATTCCAGAGAGTGTCCTTCCTTCGAGTGTAAATGACCCATACCCTCCAGGCATCGCCGCCTTTGCACTTGCACAGAAAAGGTTTTGATTTAAAAGAGAGATTTCCCCAAAATGCAGGTCCGCTGTGGCAGGTCCACAGAGTACTCTGTGCCTGCTCCTCCCCACTTACAGATACGATCCAAAGCACACTGAAACCCGTGTGTGACTTTCCACCCACTCCCTTGGGCTTCAGACCAGGGTAACTACACCTTTGTCTCTTTGACTCCCCACTGAATTCGGCACCAGCCCTGCCCAGAAGTGGGAATTGCCTGATACAGGAGCTTGGGTGATCCTGGCTTAGAGCAGTCATCTTTGCCAGGCCAATATTCAGCTTGTTCTGTATGCTTAGTGTAATGGGGGAGTTTGCTGCTGATGGTGTTTGTACTGATAAATGTTTGCTGTCATGAACAGCCCGAATCTCAGGAGCTGGTTTCCTGAGCGGAGAGACTTCCGCAGGGTCAGAGGAGCTCTAATAGGGATTGCTGCTGCTCAAGAGTGCAACCAGACTTGGGACTATGTGGAGACAGCAATGGGGAGGGAAAGTGGCAGGGAAGGAAGGAGGGATGACAGGGAGGGAAAGAATAATCCCAAACATCTTAATTCCCTTTCTCGCTTGTTGCTTTCTGGACAGCTTTTCTGTAACTGGAGTTCTGTCATACCAGCGAGGTCCACCCACTCTCACTGCTCTCTGTGAGCCAGTGCCAGAGAAGTGCTAGCATTAGTAGATGACGTATTTGTTTTGCAATGTGTGTGCCATAAATAATACAAAGACATGTTGCCATGTTCTGGGGCTGAGTCTGTCAATTTGCTGTTGCTTGTCGTATGCGGAATAAAATTAAAATAACAGCAAAAATGCAGAGGAAGCACGCTACCATTTCACCCTTGCGCTGTGCCTATGCGTCACTTACTCCCTTTTTCCAGCACCAGTGAGCAGCAAGCTCTGACTGGATTTCTGGCTGAGGTGCCAGATCAGACCCGTAGCAGGACCGCAGGCCACCGGCTGTGCCCAGCGATGGTGAGTGCCCCTGCACCCCTCCCCAGGCGGAGGGTCGAGCACTTGAGCAGCTGTCTTCTGGGGCAGCATCAGCATCGCGCCTCCGAGCCGCACAGCGCTGGTAACTCTTACGCCTTTTCCATCAGATTTTCTTAGCCTCCACATGAGATGGAGTGAAGTCAAATGCAGACCGTATGTCCAGGCCAGGTCATTAATCCATTCCTTCCTTGGCCTGGTGAGGGGCATATATAATGCCGTTACAGTATCTGTGTTTCCAAAACTGCTTTGCCTTTGGTCTCCATGGTGAGTTTTCCAGCCAAGGTAATACTCGGTCCCATGCGAGCGGTCCTTCTGCCATCAGGCAGAGCTGTCCTCGATGGGAGCGAGCAGAGCCCTCTTTTACGCCTGTGTTCTCCACCTCTTTCCTCGGCAGGCAGAACAGAAAATGTGGCTTTGATTTTTTTTTTTTTTCCCCCACAATGTCTTAAATGCCAAAATAAATTCTAGAAAAAGTTAAATCTGAAAGGCTCTGAAGGGTTGACAAAGCTGCTGTCTCCCATCTCCTCACCCCTAGAAAGGCGAGACCTGAATTTTTACACTGGATGCCAGAATCAGTTTTATTCAGCAGAAATCCTTTGGCTGAGTGAAAAATGAAAAATCAGACAGTTTTCTGCATGAGAAAAAGCGAATCATTGCTGCTTTATTGCTCATTCCGTTTATTAAAACTGCTGGGCCAAGATTTATTTTTAATGAACTCTGATCAGTCACAGCCAGTGATTTCACAATTCGTGTTAGTACTGTAGGCATTTGTTGCACTGCAAACAACTCATTTGCTTATTTTCTGGAAGATTTTTTTTTTTCATCTGATTTGAAATTGGTCACACAGACCTCTGTGGGATTTTTCAGGGTAAGTATTTCTGTTCCCATGGACAGAGGCCATATGTCAAAACCCTTTATTGTCACCAAAGACAAAAAAAACCCTCTCTTGCTTTTATTCTGCTAAGTCCTCCCCCCTCCCCTTTTTTTTTATGTTTACTGTGCCTTGACATCCTGCCTCACGAAACCATACTTCATCCTTCTGTTTTCTCTAATATGAATGTGTGTGTAAGGGAAACAACATACTTTACAGACGGGAAAAGATAACATATAAATCAAACAGTATGCCAAAACAGAGACAGTCATAATGAAGGTTGTGGAACCACATGTTTGCATCATATCTTCTTTTTTTTTTTTTTCTTTTTTTTTCTTTTCT
>VXBL01008731.1:753814-793467 GCA_013400195.1 Aramus guarauna
TTTTTTTTTTTTAAAAGGAGCTGTGAAGTAGAAATCAATGTGCTCAGTCTTTAACCAAAAAACCTAAAATGCCTTAAAAGCTTTTCGGTGGAGCTGGAGCTTTTGGACTGGATGTTAGAATGGCAAACTGTGTATATCAAAGAGTGCCAGCAGTAAAAAAAGAACTCCACTGTCCATTTTTTCTTGGATTTTGTTGTTGGTTTTTCCTTCGTAAGTATTTTATATTTTAGAAATGCAATGAATGGCTTATCAGGAAATGCACTTCAGATCAGTTATTGCATGCTTCAGGTGGTCTAAGCAAAGCTATAATCAGACATAAATAGGTTGACTGTTGTGTATTTTGCTTAATGGTATGGATAATCCCTTTAAAAATAAAAAAAAATCAAATAGAGGCTTTATCAGCTTGGAGAGAGATGTACCCCAGGGTTTGTAACTCTCAGATCTTAGGCAGACAAACAAATTCTTCATCCATCCCACGACTGTGGATTCTGGCTGAGGATTTTTTCAGGCTTCTGGGTTGCAAAGCAATGCCGAAGGGCCGCACAGCGGGGCTGGGGGCCGACACGAGGCCAGCGCCCGGCCAGCGGCACCGCAGCCAACTCCTTCTCTTTCTCCCTGCGTTCCCCGGGATCCAGGAGAACGAAACCACTCACTCCAGAGGGGTGTTTACTTTGGTTTTCTGAAACAATTTTAAAGCAGCTTCTTGAAAATGACTGAAGGAAATATTACAGAAACGGCTTCAGACCAGGCGAGGCTCACGCCGTGGGGTGCTGGCACCAGAGGCCTGTTTGGGACCTGGCTGCAGGCGCCGATGAAGCCACGGAGATAGCCCCCAGCTCAAGATGGGTGGCCAGCTGCAGGGCTTTGCTCGTAGCCCAGGTAGCCCTATCTCAGCACCCTCCTCCTCTCCCGGGCAGCTTATCAAGGGGACATCACTCTTTAAAGAGATGAATTGTACTACAAATCTGCACAAAGCACTGCTTTAAGAGGAGGTTCTTGCTAAGCCTCCCCTACTTCTTTTCCCTTGCCTCCTCCTGGCATGATGCAGCCTCATCTTACTTGGGAAACCATGGCAATCGGATCATTCACTACAACAACTGCTGTTTTTTAGTCATTCTCCACACCTTTTTCCCTTGTTTACTGTCTCGGTGTCTGTGCCGAGGCTGACTGCAGTGCTGACAGCAGCGGTGTCTAATGGGATAACAAGACGGGGAAAGGACTAGCACTTAGGTTATGCACCTCTTTGTCTGGTCAGACGCTCAATTGTAGCCAAGATACAAATTTGGAGGATGTTGGAAGTTTAATCTCCTCTGCTCCCACAGTTCAGTCAAATACCTGTTGGCATCCCTATAGACTTCAGCATTAATAATGTTGACCAGTTCTGCGAGATAATGGGTATCCACTAGTAATCTGAGGAAACTCTTAGAGAATGTAACTGCAGTCCTCGCCTCCCTGTGAGGAGCCTGGCTTCAGCGAAGCCTCAAGCAGCGATTTGTCCCCTCTGCATCTGGGAAGACGGGCTGGAGAGACATGCAGAGCAGAGTGAAGTTTCCAGCTTGCCTCTGAGCTATGCTCGAGGTACGACCACCTTGTTAGTGGGCTGGGTTGCATTCTGCCTTCGACATCTGACCAGCACCCTGAGATCTGCAGAAACATGGACCGCCTGGACCAAATCCAGGTGTCTGGCAGTTTTAGCTCATGACTTCGGCTTTGTACTGGTTTACACTTATATAATATTACCAGAACAGTTGGTTGCCACTACGTTACTTTAAAAAGAAAATAAAACTTACGAAAAAATTAAAATACTTAAAGTCCCACGTAACATAAATATTTGCACAGCAGAAACTTATTAAATAGATAGATCCATCTATCTAAAACACTAATATTTGCTTTCACATAGTAGTACTCTAGCACTTCAGAGATTTGAAAAAAAAGCCCCACGTTGGCAGCACAATGCGTGGCTGTGCTTGTACTAGAGAGAATAATGACTCAACCACTCTGTTTTGCTTTTTAACATCAGTGCATAAGGAGATCACTTGATATGGGAATACTTACACCTGGCTAAAGTTCTGATTTATTCTTGCTTTGCTTTTACAGAACTTAATTATGTCAGATACAGATTTTTTCTGCCTTTCTTTTCTAAGACATTTCATGCTGACTCTTGAGGAAAAATCCACGTCTTCCTCTTAATTTTTAGTCCTTCAGAGAGAAAGGTTTACTTTTTAAAATATTAAAATAAACACTGTACATTTCAGCCTGAGAAGTTTCTGTAGGTGCCAGATCTACAGCTGTAGCCGCAGTGTGACCAGATGTCTGGGGGATAAAAGAGAGGACAACTGCTTCTGCTTAGCAGGATTCCAGGACTGACATCACACCAGTGCTCCGACAAAGCCAAGCGGTACAAGAGCAGAGTAAAAACCACTGCCATTTTAGGCACTCCTTTCCTCCAAGAATAGCCCGTTTAACGGTGCAGAGCAGCTGAGGAGGAGTAATGCAAACTGAATCGTTCCCGACGCACATGCAGAACGTCATTGCCGAGTTAAGGGATAGCCCTCTTAAACCTCTTCTCACATGGGTAAGTCCCTTGCCACTTGGTTAATCCCATTAACTTCCTCTAATAGCCAAATTCCCAGGCGGTCAAAGAGCCCAGAGCGTCTGCACCTACGGTCATTTTTTTGAGTTGGGAAATGGAGAAAGATTCTATGGTTTTTTAGGGAATACAAGCCATCAGGTAGACAACAGCCTCTGTACTGGAAATTTGGACTTTGCCACTTCTCTTGAAGCTAATGGTGGCTGTGTTTGACCTGAACTAAGCCCTGCTTGGCAAATACTGTGTCTAACTCAGTGAGAGGAAGGTCAGAGATGAGGAAGCACCTTGTGCTGTGAAAGTCTCATCAGTTTTGTATTCCAGGGTTCATAGTTCTCTATTGTCTGAGATGATAGATAAAGCTTTTGGATACGTACTCAGGCCAAGTCAGAAACCTCAGTTCTCTCTCGGATGCTCAGCTTTATTTAGAGAACAGAAGTAGAGCTCATAAACTTTTCAGCAAAACCTAGCTAAATTTTAAATGTGTAACAAACCAGCTGAGTCTTGGATGGATTGGAAAGTAACAATCTCAAATCTGAAAGTGTTTTATATGAAACTTGCAGATCTGTTTTAAAACAAACATCGCAATAAATTCAACACTGAAGTTGTTGAGCAACTTCATAGACCTAACTTCCTCCTCTGTCAAGTGAACTGCTTGTATGGGACAATTAGCCTGAGACTCTGCAAACAAAACAACAAAAAAAAGGGAGGGGGGCAAAATTACTTTCTCCTTTCCCTGCTTTTTCAAAGCATTGCTTGTGAATCTTAGGGAAATCCATAGGAACTGACACAACTGTTTTAATGCTCCCCATTGCCTTTTTGTCTTCACTTTTGCAAATTGACTTGCTGCTCTATTATTTGTCTCTTAATATCACAAGTGACATTAATTAAGGCTTTAGGCTCCCCTGGTTGCCAAGTTTAACAAACAAGCATACAGACTAGCAGCTCATTTGCTCAAAGGGGCACATTTTCCCATTCAGAGCCAAGTTTCAGGCTGATCCATTATGAAAACACTAGCATAAAAAGAGCAGTTTTGCAATGGAAATCTGAACACTTGGTGTTTTTTCTGTATACTACACTAATAATTTAGTGTCCTGTTCCTTCTCAGCTTCAGTCTTAACTCTTATTTTCACAATGATCGGACAAGTTCCATATGACTGCAAGGCAACAAATATCATTTATTTGTGGCTTGATCCGAGAAACCTCATTCAGTCAAAACTCCTACTGTTCCCTGGGAGATTTTGCCAAGCAAGGATTCAGGACAAAGTGTGAGGATCTTCTCAAGTCACAGGGCTGAGCATTCTTCATAGAGTAGGTTGTGGTCACCAGCAGAGCTGGCTGAGAATGAGCTCACTAAGGGGTCTCTCGTCAGAAGACGCATGCCTCAATTTCAAAAGGAAATTGAAGAGAGGACAAACCACCTGGACCAGAGGAATAGACTGGCACCAGGAGCCTTGAACTTCAATGCCGGGCTTTCTGCTCCTCACCAGGCAGAGAACAGACTTGGTGTGATTCCATTCATCCTATGCAAGCCCAAAACTCTCGTTATTGATGAGTTTGATCTCTTAACAAATTACTTAAGCTTCTTTCATCCTAATGGAGAAAGGGCCTATGGTGTTGCCATGCACTGGAGGCAGCATGCCTTCAGTCCGTGGTTTAGGTGCCTCTTGCATAAGCAAAGCAGCAAATAAAATTTTGAGGTGTATCAGGGAGTTCCTCTTGGTGCCTTCAAGGCAGCATCTCTCCAGCATTTTCCCCTTGGTATAACAGTGCAGTTTGTAACAGGGGTCAGAGGGCTTGGGTGTCTGAAATTGTTTTCATTGCAAGAATATACTGACACTGTAGAAATGAGAACCGTGAGATAATTCAGTCTTAATAAAAATCCACGCATTTCGGTAAAAGTACAAACATTTTGCCAGTAGTTGGCAAAATTTCTTTTGGAACAGATAGGCAATGCAGTGTGCAGCACAGCAGTGCCCCTTCACAAGTGATTCTGTGCTGTCACAAATTAACTTCCCTTTTTCTCTCTCCATTACAAATATTAATCTGAGTAATTCTAAAAAGCCCAACAGATAATTCTGCCTGACAAACACCTCAGAAAGCCTGACAAATCTAGGTAATGTAGCCTCATCAAGCAACATGGCAGTTTAGTTGTGAGGCTTCTGAATCAGTATTTAAGTATTTTGGTCAGGGGTGGTGCAACAGATGATCAAACAGAAGTGGTTTCAGCAGGCTCGAGATGGCTTGAGCTGTATGTGTGGTGTGTTAGGAAGACAGCAGACCCAAGAGGCCCTTCTGAATATTTGTTTGACACTGACAGATAAGCAGTGCTGGGAATATAAGGCACCAGCTCATCTCTGAAATAACATAACACAACAGCCTCAAGCTGAAAAGCACTTTACTGTTCCCAAATGAATTTCTACGCTTCAGCATGCTGTCCCCTAAACCTGCTTTGTCACCCTTTTTTCAAATTAGGCAGTGATATAAAGTGTGCCACAGAAACAGGCCGGAGAAAATACAACCGGTACCTAAAAATAACCAGCTGCCTTTTCTTGTGCGGATATCCAGCGGCACTCAGGGAGAGCCTCGGGAAACGAAAGCGCAGAGCAGCAGCCGCCTCCTCTTTGGCGTGGGTCGGCCCTGAGCGGTTTCGCTTTCCGCTTCCCAGTTTCCTTGTGGAGAAGCCAAAAGGACTGGTGATCGGTGTCTCACCCCGCACGGAGGCACGGGCAGAGGATGCTTTCAGTGCAAATAGGGCAAGAAAATACAGTTCTTTGCTTAGGCTCCCTTTCAGCCACAGAGAAAATTGATCTCGTTGTCCCGGCTGCTCACTAAGTGTGGATGCTTACATCTACACAGAAAGGCATAAGATTATTTAACTTGTCAAAACTCAGTGCAGGACCTTCCTAGGTCTTAATCCCTGTCCCTGTTTTTGGAACAAATCCTCCTTTCTTTGTTCCTTCTCTGTACTTAATTATGGTTTTTCTTGTCCCACCTAGGCTAATTCTGCTTAAATATTTATTTTCTTAAATATTTATTTTATTGGTTTACATTGTACAATATGTCAGATACCTGGAAGGAACACTATATAAAATAAACCCCAGTAAAGTATTTTTAAGGATGATTAAGGGCTTTCTCTATCCGCTGAGCTTCAGCAATCAAATGAGTATAATTCACTGCCTCTGCACTCAGTCTTCAAAGCAATTTGTGAACAAGTAGATTCCTCTCTCTTTACAATATAATGATGCAGGAAATTGAATTTATTGGAAATAACTCTGTGAAAGACAGATTATACCCCATGAAGTTTACTTACTTGGCAGTGTTGCCATCACCAAGTTGTACTAGTGTAACTTTGCAATTGGGCCTGAGCTCCATCGCTAGCTGGGGACACTGACAAAACCAGGGTTAAAGAGCATCGCAGCATTTAATCTATTTCCTAGCATTTTAAAATAGATATAAGATTATAGCACCTGGACAGTCAGTATCTTGAAAACCTTGCAGTAATCACAGAATACTCAGAAAAGTCGCAGTTATATTGTCTGAACATCTTAGTCGGTGGACAAAGCCCGGTTAAAACTGAGGAATATGAAAGTCCAGCAGCTTTGGGGGAAGCTACCTGCTCATGGCTGGGTGCAAGTTTGGGAGCTAACTCACTTTCAAACCAGTGAAATCATAACTGGGAGGCAGGAGTTTCTGCAGCTGATGGCAGGGATTGCCACACTGCCACACACAGAGAGGAAACGAAGCACCTCCTCCAAAAGACTGTAGGAGATTTAGGTCAGTAGTCATCCACTTAATATTACAGATTAAGAAACCAAAAAGAAATGTGTGTTTCTACTTTCTGCTGGCAAAATATGTATCTATAAAACGGTTGTCTGGGCTCCTGAGACCTGTGATCGCATCACAACGGATAAACACCAGCTAATGATCCAGCCCAGTAGGAAGAGAAGAGCCAAAACACCTCTAACTCCTGAAGGTCCGCGCTTCATCCTAGTTTGTGGCCTGTGATAGAGCACAGAAGAATCACGACTGTAAGGAAATCAGCTCTAGATTTTTAGAAGCAACTAATGGATCCAGATGCAAAATCTGAGTCCCTTAGCAGGGAGCTTGATTTTTGTTGGGTGATCTGTTCTTCCTGAAAAGAAACTATTTTTCAAGTGCCCCAAGCTGAACACCAAAGACCATTAGTCAGCTCTAAATTATAATGCAAACATGTAAAACAGATGGCTACATATATTTGTGCATGTGCTTGCAGACCCATACTTAGAGCAAATTTTTAATGTGTTCATATGGAGTCAAGTCATTTGGTCATATGGGAGACTCATAATAAGACAATGGTGTTTTAAATTAAGTGAAAACTACACAAACACTGTCAGCTAATTCTGAACAGCTACAGTATTGGCTAAAATAATTGTTTCAGGACTAGAAGGATTAGCTGTTGAGATTCAGTATAAACAGATCACAGCAACAATGCAATTGCTCAGAGGGCTTTGCTCCAACACACACTCATGCTGTGGCTGCAAAACGTACACAGTGCACAAGGTCTGGAAAATACATGCAGAGGCAATGGAAATCCGTGGCTGGATGCTGGATTTCTCTTCTAACGGGACACCAGTATCCTGAGTAGGGGATATACAGCTCCTCACACTTATTCAATTCTTTCTTAGGCTGGTATGGTAACCCTGGAAAACAGCATGTCAGTGAACCTGTACTGGATATATATATTCAGCCACATCTCCTCCACCTAAACCTCATTACCTACAAGGCTTCAGACTGGACAGTGAGCAGGAGGTAGCCCTGTCCCGCTGCAAAGAGCAGTGCTCACCTCATGCCGCATAAGCAACACGCAGGGATCGCCTCAGAGGTGACCCAAGGCTTCTCTGGATCGGTTCACATACGTGCGCTTTTTCAAAACAAAGCTAAATCCTTGGAGTCAAAAGTGCCTGTGCACAGAAAGGGTCTCTTTCTTGTTTGATCTTACAAGACATTAGCTACAGAGACCAAATGCAAACAACCCATACCATAGTTAGTGTATTTTTCGTTAGCTTTAGCCTCTCTGAGATGCCTGGAACCTGGCTGGTTTTGGCGCAGGCCCGTGTGCAGCGTTGCATGGGTGCAGAACCTGTCCAAGAGGTCTGGTAGGAGTACATGTCCTCCATGGAGGGCACGTACAACAAAGTACAGAGGGCTGCAGCTACTCACACGCTAACTTACTGAGCTCTGAGGGGCATCCATTTTTAATAAAATAGCAATGTTTGTGCTCTCAAGTAGGCATAGAGTAATTTCATTTGGTTTTAGTACTTTGTAGCAATTATAGAGAGGTTTCTTGGCTTTGGATTTGCTTTTAAAAGCCAGTTGGTCTCCACTGTTTGCTCCTGTCTAGTTAGATTATCTTTTATTGCGTAAGGGTACATAAAAATTTGAAAAACAAATGGAAATTCATCTATTACCACAGTTAGAAAAAAATAAAACAACACAAACCCTGGATGTGTTAAGCATCTCTTTCATCAGTCCACCCTCTTGCGTTGGACTGTGACCAATGAAATAATACAGTACATCAATCTTTTTCAAAAAACAATGTAATTCTTGCAATGCCTAGATGGCTTCTGGGATTTGAGACTATTTACTACAATTTCTGAAATGTTAAGACAATGTTTATGTAAATGAAAATATTTATCTAGGTTACTGCTCTCAAGTACCTGCTGAGAAACGTTTTACATTTATAGATGACCTTAAGCAACAATAGTAGCAGAAGTTACCAGCAGCCAGTGTTTGGGATAGGCATAAAACACTGCATAAATCTAAAAAAACAATGGTCCACATTCTGTTGTTAGGGACCACCTGGTGCTCATAGTTACACAGCTTTAATTCCCATTAGAAACAGAGAATTTTGCCCTTGGATTATAGTGTACAACCACAGAAACTAAATTATTGCAGCTTTCCTGACAAGCAGCAACGCTATTTCTTGTCATCAGTGACAAGTTTTACAGAAAGTTACTGTCTACCCTTTTAGGCAGAGGTGAAGAACTTTTTTTTAGTATTTCAGTATATCAGGATTAGCCAATAACACCACAAAAGTATCTATCAACTTACCTTCCCTGGACAACTGTGATATTGTAGGTCATATGAAATAAAGTTGTGACTGTTTTCAGACCAATGGATGGGGTTTCGTTAGCCTTATTAAAGGATTTGCCTGGATGGAAAGAATAAAGACAGTTAATCTAAGCATTTTCAGTGGAATAGAAAAAATTTTTTAAAACAGTGAGCAGACAGTGTCGTTCAGAATTCAAGCAGTCCTTATGCAATTTAATTTGTTGCACATCCAATTGAGCTATCAATGGATGATAAATGAAGATTTGTTTCTATTTTGCAAAACTTGAAGAGGAAGACAGCGTTTGAGATCAAGTTATAGGTGGACAGTGCTTTAAGGCTCGCATCCACTTCTGGCACATGCTCTCTGGATGAAACAATGGAAAGACATGGAGAGAAATCATGCATGCTCACTTGTTTATCAGATAGAAATAATAAAATTGGGAAATGGTGATGCTGTTTTCATCATTCTTCAGTCAAGAATAAATTGTAGTTTCAGGGTGGTGGTCACAAAGCTCAAAGCAGCTCATGCACAAAGAGAAAAGAAGAAAGCATGGAAGCAGAACCTACATGCTCATCTCCATCCTTCTAGCACGGGACTGCTCTCTGCGGAGCGCTGTGCAAGATCCTCTTCTCCTTTGCTTAAGGCAGGTTTCCACCTTCCTCAGCAGGCAGCTGGGGAGCTGAACGTGGGTGCATGCGTGTGGCTGCAGGACTGACCGGCGCAGCCTTTGCCCCCCCCACTTCATGCTTCCCTGCCACCTCTGCCAGCACAACTGCTCCTGCGGTTGCCCAGGTGGACAGGGTGGGCAAACCGATTGGGTTAAACACAGTCAAAAAAACCAAAACCATGGTTTTTCTCAGGGTGGTCAGTTCCTCAGCCCAGAATGGACAAGTCCCAAAACATGCTGCTGGCGCTGCAAAGAGAGGGAGGATGGGAGAAGGAGGAGCGGTGGCAGAGGGTGGTGGGACATGCCTGGGGAGCAGTGCTCAGCATCAGGAGCCTTTTCAGCCCAGCACCATTCTGTTTTCATCCCAGTGCTCCTATTAATAATCCCTCATGCCACCGCACACTTCCAAGTTTGACATGACACCAAAGATGTCTTTATTCTCGTATATATTTGCACAAGGTCATTACACTCACACCTCTAATTATTATGTGGCTCTTCTCTGAGTACACTCCCTTTGGCTGACAGTTTTCCTGCCGAGGTGATTCACACCAAAAGCCTCTCCCACAACCCTCATGCCGACGTGAGAGAGGGACAGCCTCCCCCAATCTGCGGAGTGCTGTGCCGCCCGGGCACCACTTCATCACCCGCCTGGCAACATCTCCTGCCCTTACCTGCCGGCAAGTGACACTGGCCGCAGTCTTGGTAGCCTCAGGGTCTGCCCAGGTTGCCTTTACTGCCCAAAGTAAGCTGTCCTGGAACAGCTGAGACCAAAGCTGCAACAGGTCTGTCAGCATGCATACCATTAGAGGTGTTAGATCATTAACTGTATCATTGCATCTAGTCAGATGACTGGATTGTAGGGAAAATAAGGCTAAAGGTCAGAAAACAGACTTTCTGCTCACAGACAGCTGCAAATTGTGTTCTGGGTTGGGTTTGGGTTTTTGGTTTGGTTTGGTTTTGTTGGGTTTTTTTTTTCCAAAAAAGAAGCATTTTATATACATGTATGTGTTTTCACATATACATGCACATATACATATGAGTGTGTATATATATATGTTTGTGAATATGTGTATGTGAATCTATGGATACGTGAGTATGCATCCTTATGTGTATATATGTGTGGATTTACACACATACATGCATTCACATATAGGCCAACAACCAAAGTACTTGAATTCACAGTAGTGCCAGAAGTTCTGGCGAGATTTGTTACAGAGTGGTTTATGTTCCCGTTTCCACCTATGGACCACTCCTCTGGCATCATGAACTGTTTTCTTCACCTAAAATAAGAGGAGTATACACACAATAAGAATTGTGTCACAGGTGTTATAGGATGACCAGAAAACTTGATGTCTAGAAGAACACGGAAGCATAAAGCCATTTAACATTCACACCCAGGAGATTTCCACTGTATTAAAAATAGTTATTTTTGACTCTTTAAGTAAACTGTCTTTCTAAGACTGTCATTTTCTGAGAAAATATCACACTTGGAAAGAAGGCGTTTTACATAAAAGTTCTTTAGTTGAGAAATACATTTTTCAGTTATTAAACAATCCTGACTGAACATATTCCTTGCCACGAGGGTGGTCAAGCAACGTGGCAGGCTGCCCGGAGCGGCTGCGGAGTCTCCATCCCCAAGAGTTTTCAAAACGGACTCAGCACGGCCCTGAGCAATCTCCTGCTTTGATCAGGGGGGCTGAACTAGCCCACCTTGCATTTTTTGTACAAGCCTGTGATTTTCAGCTAGTTACCACATGGAGCAAGCGTGTAGTTTACGCTGGCCTTTCTGGCAGGCTTTTAGGATTTAAAAAGTGCCAAGCTAGCGTACTTTTAAGCTTTCAAAGGATCCTAAAGGATTCCTATTCTCAGTTATCCTCTAATCCCATCTTTAGCCATGTCTAATTTATTGCTTTCTGGCTAGCAGCAGGCTGGAGGACGAGGACCTGACTGAAGTGGTCCAAGCTTTTGTAGCTCTCACAGTCTCACCGAGGCACGTGAAATGGGAGCTGGCATCAAGCCCCTCAGAAGCAAATTCAGGTTCTTCAGCATCCTGTTGAGGAACAGAGGCAGAAACACAGGCACTGCTTGTTCCCTGTCCCGCTCTCACGAAGCTCTGGATGCCACCTGCGAGGCCTCATTCACCTCTCTCCGGCCGGACTTACACCTTCGCGACACCACGCTCAGTGAAACTCACTCCTCACAATCCCCCGAGCCAAACCAAGGATGGCTGCAGGAAGAGCCTGAAGGTCTGGTACCTAGACCGGTCTGTCGGGAGGATTTTCGAGGACCAACCTGCTGCTGAAGGGCTGAAGCGTGTGCGGTACATACCTCGGCCACCCTTCACATTTTTCTTGATACTGCTCTGGTTTTTATCTCCTGCTCTCTTTTCACTTCAGTATTTCCCACCTCTCATCGTTCCACTTGTGCAAAGAGACAAGACATGGGATTAACACTAATTCATTTAGCAAAATTGTAGCCTTGGCAAAAAAGGGCCATTTTCAAAGAGAGCTGGCAGCAAAATAAACATGAGAAAATTAAAGAGGAACGCTATCTTTTTCTCTGAGCTGCTGAAGTTGCCTTTGATCTTACTGGAGCTAATTTTTATCCAGAAGAGGAAAAGAAAACTCAAATACAAAGCGACATGTCTGTTTACCTAGAAACAGTATATCTCACAAGAAGAAAATCATCTCATTCAAAGTAGGAAAAGTCTGACATTTTTCAGACATCATGGTATTGAAGAGAGAGAAATTCACAAGGGAAGTACTGCGAAGGTACGATCAGCCCATCGCCAGCCTCTAACTGCTGTGTGCTCTGTGCTTCTCCAACAAGAAATCAAATGGTTCGGTAACAGCCAAGAAAATCCTGGCTTGCACGTCACCATATAAGCAGGAAATTCCAGTAATGAAAATATAATCCTGCAATAAAAAATACAAGCAGAGAAAATAAGAAAAAATATTTGCATCTCTGAGGAAGGAAGAACTATTACAGAATTGCACCTTCCTTGCACCTGTCTTATGCAGTAGCGAAATCACACAGCATATGACTTTTTTCCTCCGAAGGGACCAATATAATGTAGCTTTTTCTTATTGACAGTGACTGTTATAATAATCCCTTTTTTTTCATGTACTCATAACATTTTGGAAAAACAATTTACTTTGGGGACTGAAAATTCTTTAAATCTGGTCCCAGCCCGGAGAAATTTCTGGAAATTTGAACAAGATGCTGTCAAGTATTTCTGAATTATGTGTAGATGTCTGTCAAAACATAAATTTCTTTAAGGTTTTCTCTCTTGTATTTTCTCATTCACAACTTAAGGTAAATTTTTTAGCAAAAAATTTCTCTCCTATGCTGATACACTTTCATGGACAAATAAATCAGCTCCTTATAAGTGATTTGAAAATTAATTTTTAAATGTATAGCACAGTAGTATATTAGAAATATTCAAAGCTAATGATGGTTACGATTGCCACACAAAGTTAGAAATTTTAGATGCTTTCTGTGTCAGAAAATCCATTTTCCAGATGCTTACCAATGCAAAGAGGCCACAGTGAAATATTTTTGTTCATGTGTAAAGCAAAAGTAGGTAATATAAGCAGAAAAAAACCCAGAACATCACACCTCATTTTTAAAACAATAATAAAAAAAGAAATCACAAAATCACTTTTCAAAAACGCTGTCATGTTCAAACATATGCAGGCTTTCAGGCAGTGTCAATACTGGTAAAAATATTTTGCTGGTAACCTAGTCACAAAATATGAAGCCATTTCTTGAATACAGGCTCTGGTCGATGTTACTGAAATTAAAGTTTCTTTAAGGAGCTTGTAAGCACAGCAGATCCTTTCCTTCCTGCAGAACTGGAAATGTTAGTGGCTACGAGCGCAGGACGTACACCCGCACAGAGATAACCTTTTGCCAGTCCCTGTGTCAAACCCACGTGGGCCGTGGAGCATCCCCAGGTGGGTGGGTGGCTGAGACTCCCTCCCCTCCGTCCTGGATCCGTAAGGCTGTGGCAGCCTGGACTCCTGACCCGAAGGGATCCCCCACGCAAGCCCCATAAACACGGCTATTCCGAGCAAAATGCGTCCGTGACGCTGGAGCTGGAACCCTGCTCTTACTACAAATGCCTTGTGATTTTCAGTGACCACAAGTGGTCAAGTCCTTAGTTTTAAATTTCATCCATAAGCCGGGACAGGTTCACCAAGATCAAAATGAAATGCCAGAGAGGAGGGAGAGGGACGTGGATGTCTGGGAACGCTAGTCCTTACAGAAGAAAAGAGTTGAAATTCCCCAAGGACTGTCTGGCTTTGTGTTTTGAATGTCGTTCACTTAAATTGGTCGCCTGGTGTAGTCATATCTGCTATAATTGCAGCAGATTGCAGGTGCCGAAACATCTCCTGTATGCATACCCTTTTATTATGGCATATAAGCACAACATTTCCAGTAATTTAGGGGCAGCTAAAATCTCCCGTTCCTTGGAAGCTGCCTGTCCTGCAGGAGCTTATGCAGCATCACTGGAGCAATGCAAACTGGAATGAAGTACAATAGTTACTATGTTAGAAATTGATGTCACCAGCTATAAGCTCCTACTTGGCATTTAAAAAACCTCAGCCTGTTAAAATCTGGAAAAGAAATGTACAGAACTGTACTCAAATTTCAATTAAAAAACCCCCACTGTGTTTTTGTCTCTCTCATTGAACTCTAGTGTCAATTTGACAGTTGCTGTCTAGCCCACTGAAGACTTGTGATATATGATTTTTCTCAGCATCCTTTGAAGCAATAACTTGGTTTTTTTTAAGAAAAAGCAGGTTCTTTTCCATCATATTCTTTCATAACAACTTGAAAGGCAGCATGATTTATGGGAAAAGAGACCCAGAATGAGCAGCCTGAAGCCACCAAAGCATGGTAATCTCAGTGTCACTAATTTTTCCAATATTCCATGTTTTTCAAGAAGCACCCTCTACTGAAATTGTCTTTCATTAAGAAGAGGTAAATTGCCAGCTTTCATGGTTTTGAAAGGACACTTGAGAGTCTGAAGTGACTGCAGAAACCTTGAGGCAATAAAAAAAGAAAAAATATTTTAATTCTCATGAAATCTTAAAGCAATCCCATGATTTCCGAGGATATGCTTCATGAGTTTTGATCTCACACAGCTGTTAGTACTGTATTCTTTCCCTAACTATGATGTGGCTTCTCTTTCTCATTATTTAAATGCAATATTTTATGCTTCAATAGAGACTCAGCCCTTGGAGTTACACAATTTAAGAAAAATTTTTGGCTTCCCCCTTCCCCCTCCCCATCATTGCAGACATAATCTTGAAAATATAAAGCCTAAAAATTAGGATGCGAAGACAAAAAGCAAACAAACTCCACAACAAAACAAACATCAAATAATGTGCTACATTTTTTTTTAAAAAGAATCTCTCAATACTTATAGTCTTGTGGAGAGCAAGCGTTTGGGGTTTGGACCCATGAGGTGAGCACTACTGCTAGTTAGCACTTGAATGAGAATCAGGTTGGGGTTTTTTTTTACAGTGCCTTGAAAATGGAAAGCACTGTTTGCCAACAGTGCCACATATTGTTTATACTTTTATATCCCTTTATTATTTGTATTATCGTAGAGCCATGAAGCCTGCAGTAATCACAAGCCTGTTTCATTAGTTACTACACATAGTGCAAGCAAGCTTCTTCCCTAAAGGTCTAAATGGATTGCTCTCGTCAATTCGCTCAGTTAAGGGGCTTTTTGTTTCACTTATCTCTGCTAGTGCAAGGGCATCAATTGTGCTTTATCCAAAGATGGCCCAGGAGGCTCAGAGCGGGCATGATTTCGAGCATGCGAGAGAAGCCGGCACTCATCTCCCACTGGAAAAGGCCCTCAGGGGTGGCTGAGCTCTTGCTCCAGGTGGAGCTGCCAAGAGGCAGGGAAAGCAGAAGGCTCTGCTGACTGCTGTGCAAACCTTACGGATGCTTTATACACTCCCTGGCTATGCCTTTTACCACTCTCCAGGGGCTGAGTACACACATGAACAGCATAATCCAGAATATAGCCAAGATCTGGTGGCATCTACCAGCTAGGCAGTACCTTAGCCTTCCTACAGCCAATGGGAGCTTCTCCGTTGGTTTGGATAGGACATCCATGACAGCTGAAACATAGCATACAACCTTTGTGTCCCAAGCAGAACAGACATGCCCTCGCTCCTCCCCTGTCCCTTAAAAAGAAATACAACTCAGGAAGCGTAGATAACAGAAAATTAAAAAATACCCCCGTTGAAATACTAACCAGAATAAGAACCAGCAATATAATAACATTACTGATTTGCAATCTGATCCTAATCAGGTTTTGCAAGACCTTGCAGCTGCCAGCCACGCACAGGCATTTCAAAGCAGCTCCAAGCCATGCCTAGCTGAACAGCTGAAAACTAGAGAGCCGATAACACAGGAGCTGCTGGTAGGGACAGTCGTCTGCCCAGCTAGGAAGATATTTATTTATAGAAAAGCCTTTGAACCAGACCACTACATTTTAACGTAGTAATAACCAGTTATAGTGAACTCAAAGAGTGGCAGGGTGTAACACAGCCATGCATTATATACCCCATTGTAAATGGTCTCTGAGGGAAAGCCTGTAATTTAGGGAGGTTTGAATGGCAAAACCTGGGTCATTGTAACAGATACTTTTTCTTAGTTATTTTTATGGAGAGAGTGAAAAAGAAAAACTGGCCTGAAGAAGTCAGGCAGTGAGTGTTTTCATTCAACCTTAGTTAGCTATGAAACCTCCTGGAGCTCAATCCCTCTTGGCCAAACATTTGTTTTAAGATTAATTGTTCACACAGGAACTAAACAGCAACTTACTGAATGCAAAGCTTTTAAAGGAGATTTCTGTTCCTCCTCAGAATGTTTTTCTCATGTGTTGCTGGCTCTTTCGTATGTTCTGTCACCTTTGGGAAGCAGGATTCAAGCAGAACCAAGGAAATTACTTTTCTGTTTGTTTGTTTTTAAAGTTTATCCGCGTATGAGTTGTTTTTAGGATTAATATTACAGGAGAGCCTCAGGGCTCCGTTCAGAGGTCCCTGTTGCCTTGGTTCACTGTAAGCGCTCGGCAGGCAGCGTACCCCAGTGACCAGCCCGGGGAGCAAAAGCCGGCCAGTGCCGTCCTCACGGTGCAGCACCGCCTCAGGTAGGTGCCCTGGTCAGGCTGAAAGCTACAGGCAAGAAAAGAAAAGAAAAAAAAAAAGGTGAGGATGGAAGCAGAAGCTCAAGCAGAGAACTTCTGCCTGCCTGGAAGTCAGCGGTCCAGCCAGGCTTCCACAGAGCTGGTTTTTTGGCCAGGGAGGAGTGTGACATAGGCACGTCACCTCACTCGGGGGGAGAGTAGGGAAAAAAGCTTGCCCTTGTTCCCTGTATAGCCCCCAGTTTTGTCAGATCTCTTCTTCAAAAGCCAAATAATTCTCAAGTCTAAGCTCCGTGAGCCGTATAGTCAGTTCAGAGCAGGGTATTCTTTTCCTTAGTAACCTGCAAGTGAGACCCATTTTCTGGCCAGTTGTAAATGTTCCCCATCTTGTTCTAGTTCCCATACCTGCACCTTACATTTCTCTTAAGCAGCTCATTTTTCACTCCCTCTCTTCTCTACACAGATGATAAGTATCATAGGCAATTTCACTCTTTTTTGTCCAAGGCTGTAAATACATATGCCTCTATAAGTACAGTCGTCAAGAGGTGAAGATTACTGTCCAAGGGCTCTGTTGTGGGTGGGCTTTGGTGAACGCCTCTAGCAGCACCAGAGAAAATGTTCCTTCACGAACGTTAGAGTTAAAAAGCGAGAGAAACAACCAACCAAAGTCAAACCTAAATATTAGAAACCAAGATATGCAAAAGTAAGATTTCTCTAACGCCACAGAGTGCTTCCAGGTTATCGTCACTGAAAAGGAAATTAAATATGAACACATGCGGTACAACACTGCTTCCTTGTCACTAAAAATGAATTCTTTTCAAATGAATTTAAGATCTCCTCATCTCCATCTGCCTACTATTTAATAAAATTCTACCCAGAATAGATTCAAATTTTATCTGTATGATCGGTCTCAGCTCTCTTATCTTAATTTCCTGTTGATACAGAATAGTCGTAACTATGAACTGGAACTCTTGTGTGAGAAGAGCAAGATTTTTGTCTGGTTTTCATGGATTATGTTTATAGACTGAACAAATTAGAAAAATAAAAGGAAATATTGACTTAACCACCACTTTTATTTACTCTTGTGTTTTATACAAGAATTCTTCATAGCTCTTGTTCTCTGGCTTCCAACAGACACTTGATATCTAAAACTAACATCCAAAATCAGCATTAAAAAATGACATTTTATCGCCTAACCCCCAAAATAGTGAAAAATAACATCTTTAAAATGGTGCAGAAAAGGCTGTTGGCATCTTTTGTAGTTTTATCAAGTCAAGCAGTAAGTTACTTCTTGTGGAATACTTTAAAATTACAAGATTCCTTTTTATCTTTTTTTTTTTTTTTCCTTTTTTTGGGGGGAGGAATGCAAAATGGTAGAACTACACTGAATATCAGCAGAACCAAATGCTGAGGAACCCAGTAATGTTACCTATCCATGACACCAGTTGAAAGGAAAAGCATCACCAGTATCAGGTGTTTTAAAGCAAGACAAGTATAAGGCACATGATATGGTGAGCCTGAAAGTGAATATTAGGATTAAATGAGAATTAACCTCTCTATTATTAAAATTGAAACCAAAACCAACTAAGCAAAGAGAATCCAGACAATATTCAACACATAGGGTATTGTTTCAGATAATAACCAGAAAGCGATAATTAACCACTCTTCCTAGAATGCCTAATTAAACCTCTATGGTGTAGCATATTGGTACTAGCAATCTCTTTTGTGGCAAAAAGACTATTTAGATCTATTAGTTGAGTTAAAGGAACAAACCGCCTATTCAATTTCACATTCCCTAACACCGATTAAATGAAAAACATGACAAAGCAACTTCCGTTGCAGCATTAGGGTGGAAAAGGAAAAGCAGATTCTAAGTGACAATCAGTGTCTCTGTGGGCTCTAGCGGCGGAGTATGAATTGTAATGTGAAATATGCGTTCAGGACTGAAGGCCAGAGTATCTAGGTCTGCCACATCGTGTGGTTTGATTTGGTTCAGAGCATGCTTAAACCCTTTTCTGTGGACAAATTCTGTAAATTGATTCTATGATTCTTTTTAGGATCTAAATTAGTAATATTACCATCATGTAGTAATGTCTGGAGTTTTTCTAACATTCACACTCAAAGCACAGTCCAGTTTGTGCTCAGCGTGACTTAAAGACCTTTGCAAATGCAGACTCTGGCTGAGTTTCACATACAGGTCTTTGCTCATGTCTCCCCTGTCTCAGCAGTCCGATTTAACACTACACCAAATATGCTATTCATACCGTTCTAGTACAAACAATTCAATTTGCACTACAAGTCGTTCAACCACACTTTTTTCCACCTGATCTCCTGTTAATATTGATATTATATAAATACCTTATGTGATCAGAAAGAAATGCAAACAACCAGTGCCCTCCGGATGATAATACCAGTTATTAACAAGAAAACTTCCAAATACATTTATTTTCCTCCACAGCCTTCTGAGATAAAAAAACAGAGAAAACTGTGCATGCAAAGTAGCTTGAATTTGGCATAGCCAGACACTGAGTTTCTCTGTGTGAAGTATGGAGTTTATTTAAAATAAGTCATTAGTGCAACTGTTGAAAGTGTTTAAATAAATCTAATTGCTGTTAACCTATGTTTTCAGAAAGTAGCATGTTGTGGACATCATTTTGGTCGGATATCTGTAACACAGAGACAAATATTATTAAAAATATTTATTTTACACTCCAGAGGCTCAAAAAATGTGTCAAAATCAGACACGGTTCCTGGCCAAGATCATGACTGGAATTGACCCAAATACAAAAACAAGTGCAGCTAAAACCATGCAGCTATTTCCTGGATTCGTGGGTGAACGTGCCAGCCTTTGCCTTTTATATGTTCCTAACAGTCAAGGATTTTTCCATACTTCCTTGCTTTGCCTGGCCTCCTTTTCTGCAGACAAGGCATGCAAGGAGCATAAAGTGTCAATAAAACAGCAGCTCCAGCCCTGGTGTCAGGGGAAGATTGGCTTGTGCACAGGAGGACACTTTGAACAGCACGATAAGCAAGGTTAATCAAGCCTAATCGGCTGCCCTCGCCCACCCAAATGCAGCACAGAAATCCTGGAAAACCAAGTGCTCTTGACAACAATGCAGGGCAGGGAAGCTTGTGCCTGTGATTGAATCAGGAATCGAAATCCACAGTGTCTCGCTTCTCTCCATTATCTACACAAGGAGACCTGCATGGCAAGGTTGGATTTAGACAGTTAATTTTTAACTTCTGAAGTGAGGTGTGATGAAGCCAATCTGAATTCACCACAGGACACAAAAAATGCAAACCGTATCTTCCAGTCTTGGGCTGGATCAAGGTAAGGGTGTAGCACCAATAACAACTCTCACCGGGAGCAGATAACTGCACCATTGATTTCAACATGTGACCTCTGCGTCATCATCCTCCTTTTGCTTCGATGTACATAGTTTTACATAAGTTTTGGCCCTGCTCAGGAGAGAAAATGGTAGATTTCTACAGGTCTCAGACTGTACTACCACAGTGCTCTACGTAGCACGCTTCCAACCATCCCAACGATACTTCCACCTCTGCGTGTGCTCGGTGAGTATAGGTAAATCACCCAGATTTTTTTTCTTAGGTCAAAAGGCCAAAAGGAACCAATACCAGAAGCCCAACCTTCGGAGAGTTTGTCAGAGGCACTACAATTTCCTTCAGCAACTCCAGCATCTGATGCAATGACTTGTTCTTGCAATGGAGCATATCTTTAAAAAGGTTTAACGTAATATAGGCTTCACTTTATTTGCAGATTGTAACAGCTGTTAATGGCCCTTACTTAAAATACTGTGTCTTATATCATGTTTGATTTTGTCAACACCCAGATTCCAGATGTTGTGCCTGTGACTCCAAAGTTAAAGAACATTTTCCTAATGGACGTGTTTTCCTCGTGTGATTATACACATGTATGTACATGTACCCTCATCAAAGTAAAATTCAATCTCATCTTTATATTCAACTCTACAGACTGAAGTGGGAACAGAACACTTGTTACCAGTGGTTTTAACTGAAAACGGTTTTTCTCTGCACTTTTCAAACGCTGCCAAATTTTGAGTGTTTTATGAATACCCACGAGTATCTGCTTCACAATGAAGGAGCATCCCTTCGCGAAAAAATCTTGAGATGGCTGGAAGGAGAGCAGAGAGTAACTCTGCTAATGTGGGAAATCCACACATGGTCTTGCCCAGTCCCTCAACATTTTTAGATCCTTCTACAATTCATAGACTAGAATCATTGAATCTTAAGGTTGGAAAAGACCTCTAATTCACCGCAACTGATCTGATTCTTGGTCAGCTATACATTATATCCGAGAGCTCTGTATTCCCAGTGTGTAAAGTCCAGCATTCATGGCTTCAGAGTATTTCTTTACTAGTGCTCTCATTCCCCACTGACACACAGAGGCATTAAGAGATGCACAGTGCAAGGCACAGTGTTCTTTAAATGATGGCCTTTAACCCTGAAGTAAAATTAAAAGGCTTAAATGCTGGAGAGGTTTGGGGGGTTTTGTTGTTGGGGTTTTTTTAAAGCTCTCTTATAAATCATACTCAAGTAGCACTGGAAAATCTTAAACTGATTTATCCTATTAGCTAAGAAAATTCCAGATACCTCACTGAGGAGAGACTATAAAGACATTGTTAATTCTCCAGTGAGACCTGTTATTCTGTAACAAGTTGAGTAGTCATCTGGCAGCCACTCGGTTTGATCTAATCATCCACAGAATGCAACTGGCAGAAGAGCCAAAACACATCTCCTCAGCATGGCAGCCTTTCAAGTCTGAAAGTTGTTTCCAAAAATAACAAGAAAATAAAAGAAAATTAGACTTACTTAGTACCAACACTGAGATGAAGGAGGGGAGGGTGGGGAAAGTGTGGCTGAAGATTCATTGCACGTGGTTTTTGCAAATCTTTTCCTTTGCGGGTCCTGGTGGGAAGGTGGGTGCAATGAAGGAGTAGCTGCCGGAGTGTTTACCATGAGGACAACTCTCAGTTGAGGCAATTCTGCCAAGAAAATGCAAGTTAATCCCTCAGGGTGGGAGCCAGGGGGGAACAGTGCAGTGCAGTACCTATATATGGAGAATCGGGCATGGGAACGGGCATATGCACTCCACTGCACTGCACATGCTTCGCTGCTTTCCTGACAGCTAAAAATAGGATGTCGTGCATGGGCATCAGTGAAGCAAGGTTTATTAAGAAGGAGAAAAGAAAATTGCCGTGTTATCTTTCTCTACTTGACTGCATTAAAAGCTGGCTCGATTTTCAGTTCAAAGACCAATTTAAAAATACAGATTCTTTTCCTATTACACTTCACCCATAAATTTTCTGTAAGCCCATTTGAAGCTATTTGTTATATTATATCCTATTTTGATTTCTAACAGCTTAAAAAATACTATAAAATGCCAAATTGCATTATCAGCAAAATATATCAAGTCCTGCAATCAGATCTTAAACCTAATCTCCAGATTCAAAATATATTGTTACCCAGAAAACCATTTCTTGGGAAAAAATAGATTTGGTTTGGATCTGATTTAGTGGGAACTGCTCAAAAGCAAAAAAAACTTCAAAAAAACTTTTTAAAAATCCACTATGTATGAACTAGATACTAGATAGGAAAGCATCTGATAATATTTTCACCAAAATGAGCACAACACAATAGTGTAATCTGATCAAATAAAACTGCTGCTTCTTAATCACTTCTACAGCAAGATATGACAGACATTATTATTTTAGACTTTGAAAGAAATATATATATGAACATATACAAAATAAATATTGCATATGTATGTAATACCTACTGCAAAATTAAATAGAAAAAGTCTGTTTTGAGGAAAAATATTGAGGCAGTACTGTGTCACCACTGCAGTAAGAGGGAACTTCTGCTTGGTAGATAAATTACTTTGCTTTTAGAGGGATCTAATTGTGTATTTTTACCTTTCTAGCTACCTTATTTTACCACCAATATGGCTACTTAGGGCCAAACATCACTTCTTTTGAGGATCCTTGGAAGACTCGTGCAATTTGTCCTCATGCTAATGCAAGCTGATAAGAAGTCTGTAATTCGCTAACCGGTGAACCTCAGGATTGGCCAGGCTGAGGGCTGGTATGAACGAGTGCCAGAGGTTTGAAAACGCATGGGTGAAATTCTGACAGGAAATAAACTGGTTCATCTTTTTGGTTCTCCAGAAAAGAAAAGCAAACGGGTCATCAGCATCACCCTTGGACAAACGCAGCCCAAGTCAGCACGCTCCGCTTAGTACATACAGTGATTTGGACACCCAAACCAGGTCCTCTTCTGTGTCTACAAGTCCTAAGACCTTTACATAACTTTATTTGCAAACATCAGCAGCATGACCCTATTGATGTCAGTAGCACTATGGGCTGCAGTAAGTTACAGCTTATGGAAATGTTTGTAACCTCTAGCTAAAATTTATTCAGGGCTGGGAATGTGTTTTTGCTATACATGCATACAGCATCCAGCACAAACGTGCTCTGATCACCCATTAGGGCTACGAGGCTTCTTCCATATTCCATTTATCACACAGAAGTGCTATTCCATAGGATAAAGGTACAGGAGAATCTGCTTATGCATAAAGACCCAAGGCAGAAAGTCTAAAGGGCTGTCTCCAACAAAAATCACATTGAAATTATTTAGGATCCCCTCCCATCCCCAATTATTATCAATTTCTGTGTGAAAACTCAATTGAGGTGAATAAAAAGCCAAGACAATGGCTGTAGAAAACAACTCTATTAAAAAATTAGATGTACTCATCTAAACATAATGGCCATGACCCTGATTACCTCACATTTTCTCTGTTACTAAGCTCTCACAACTCTCATGAGGAATTTTGACTTATGATTTTAAAAAATCCTGTATAAAGCCTTTTCACGTGGAAAAAATACTGATAATGAATTAAATGCATTCTCAGTGAGCACCCAAAATATGCAGCAAAATGCTGAAAATATTATGTTTTCCTGCAAGCAGCTAGTTGTTAGCTCATCGGTCTAGTTTTACAAGATAATGGTCCACAGGATCCTCTTTCACAGCAGTTACAGCATTTTGTTGAATTATTTAGTGTCAGACATAAAGGAATAAATTTTCATACTTTTCTATTTAAAACTTGGAGTGCAGGAAAAGAAAGGATAAAACAGTTTGCCTGGGATTAGACCATTCATGGATATTTCTAAGCCATAAGTAATTTCATATTTGTTTTGTACAAAAACACGATTCCTTTTGTTCCAGAAATAGAGGCTTTCTGGCAGTTCATCTATTTTTTCACTCATACCTATTGTATGTGATACTTGCCCTCATGACATTTCACACGTCAGATATAATTTTGCTTTTCTCATTTCTCATGTTCTCCCTGCCACCATAGAGTATAACGCCATCATTCAAGGCACGGACTCACTTATTATCCCTTAACTGACTCACACCCTCAGCTTCTGGATTTCAAAAGCTCTCTCAGCTAAATATTACATAGTATTTTAAATTCCTTTCTTTTATTCTTATATAGGCTTTCACATACACTGAAACCCACAGAAAGATTTCAGATGATTTCAGTAGGTTTTCAGTCAAACCCAAATTAGTTTCAATATCAAAACAGAAGAGGTATATCAGGAGATTCTCAGTTAAATAAGCCAGCTCCAAAAGCCAGCGTGTTCCTACATTAGTGTCCCAGATTAATCTCAGCTATTCATCATGCTGCAGTTTTGCGCTTAGCACACGCAACTAGCAATTACTGTATGAGAGCTGGAAGTGTCAGAGCAGACACATATCTAACTTAGGATCCTAGAAAACCTCAGCAGCAGCCTGTGAGGAAAGCAGGGTAGGTCACAGCAAGAGCGTAACTCTGCATTGAGTCAGCCGAGGAAGCAAGAGCGTTCAATTGGCTGTTCCGGTTAAATGCCTGGATAAAGTACAAATACCCGGGTATGACCTCTCCTTCTGCAAGAGCACTATGCTGCCTTATATGATCACTGTACTTATGTAATGTATCCTGCAGCTGAAGGATGGGAGTGAGCTGGGAGATTTGTTTTTTTCCTGGATTTCTTTGGCTCTTCAGAAATCTGCTACTGAACTGCTGAGAGATGGGGACAAACCTATGGACACCTCTGCATCCCTCGGATCTGCTTTTTAGGGGCAGGAGTTGCACAGATCCATGGGTCCCAGGAAAACCCATCCCAACACAGTTATCATTAGCAGGTTTCTGAAGATTAGAGACTTGCAAATGTCTTCCTTGCCTCTCTGGTGCTCCATTTTCCCAGCCTCAGCCCTAGCTCGCAAGTATATAGCAGGGCTGATAAAGGGTTTTCAGATCCAGAAATCTCAGTGTTAAAAATATTAAGTTTCTGAACCTCCAGAATTATATTCAAGTAGATCATAAAAATCAGAAAGTGCATCCTAAGGAAACAAGAACCAGTTGAGACAAATGAGCAGTTAAAGCATCAGTAGAAAATCCCACTAAATCCTTAGTAATTGAAAATATTGAAGAAATACTTGAATGATACCTACAAGTAGCATAATCATGCATGCAGCTGCAACGAGGCTAAATTTTCCACAGGAATGCCAACCCAATTCCTTCTACCAGCTCACCCTATGAAGAGGAGTGATTTGGCAGATCTCTTGAGGAAAAGAGACCAAACGAGTCCTTAGCCGCATTGCCATGGAAATACAAATACAAACAGAGCACCTCCTGCTTCCACAGGCTCCGGTGGTTCACAGCTCCAAGGCACCGTAGAGCACAACACGTAACAGACCCAGGAGCTCAGGTAACAGTGGAATTCGGTTGCTGCCCCCTTTCTGAAACTTCTCCTGAAGTTCAGATCGCTTCTGTGAGATTCAGCGTGCTCTTGCTGTAATGCTCTCATTATTTTGCATTTGTGCGCGACTCTGCCCTTCTCTGTTCCAGCTAGGAATAAAAGCAGGATTACTGAAATGCCATATGAAAGGTTGTTTTTTTTTTTCTCTCTCTCTTTTTTTTTTTTTTTTAATGTGAAATAGAAAATTCCAGACACCTCTTGAGCGAGCTTGTTTTTGTAAGGTTCTTAGCCAGGTTTTTGGAAAACCAAGCAAGTCTTTTCTCTGTTAAACTACCAAATCTTTTGAGGGGTAGCCAATTGTCCATAACACTCAACCTTCAACTTTTCTTTCCCCTGTTTTTCTCTCTGCAGTATTGTTAGGGCAAAATTTTTCCAGCCTGCTTCAGCAGACACCCTGATGCCTCCTCTACCTCTGTATGCTATGGAAGAGGAACTGAACCAAGCACTATATGGAAAAGTTATCAGTGAGATCAAAGAGGCAAGCAGGCAAAAGTCATAATCCTACATACTTATTGGAATGGGATGTGTAAGAAGTTATTTGAATAAATGAGAATTGAAGGGAACCAGTGCTTTGTTAAATGCCTTCAGTAAAACTACCTGCTGCCTTTTATCAGGGATGAGAGTTGTAAATGGCCTATAAATACTCTATCTACAGATTTATTTTTGCAGAAGGGGGAGGAGCTGTAGTGCCACCCTGCACATATGCAGCTTGGATAGCTCGTATCCTTTTTTACGCATTTTTTCCTATATATCAAACCGCTGAGCTTGTTCAAGCTTCATATGTGTCAGATGCTTCAGACTGGTTGGACTCTCCCTCAGAACAGGAGCACAGGTGTTCACTATGACAATATTAAAATATTTTACATACAAAATCTCTCCCCACACAGCTACAATCAGCAGCCTGTGCCCTTTTAAGAGGCTCTCCCAGGCTTGGCACCACCTTTTTTAAACAGGCAGTTTATCTTCTGATAAGAAGCAGAAAGACTTCATTTACAGTTGTTTAATGCTATTAGAGCCTATGAACGTAGTTTCCATAACAAGATAGGAAAAACAAGCCAAGTCTTCTGCGTAGGATTTGTCTGATCTCCAGGATATAGGAACACACCTATAGTATCTTGGCGTATGAGTCACTGGGCTGCTGATGTCACACTGTATGTGCTTTTAGGATCGGATAAGTGATAGAGAGAGTTCACTACAAGACAACAGCTTCTGGTACACTGACGTATTACATGCCCATTATAAAGTGGTAACCAGGAAGACAGTTATTTTAAAACATATAAAAAATTACATTTAGAGACAGAAAAAACCCATTCTGTTTTCCATTCATAATGTGATGCTGTTAAGCCTGCAGGAAGCATGTGACTACGGTGCTGAGCATGGAAAATCAAAAGCGGCACTGCCCTTTGTCCCCCCCCAGGTCTGCCTCTGCCTCTGGGCTCCCCAGGCACCCTGCGAGCCCGCGAGGCTGCGGCACCCACGGTGTGCGGCAGGCAAGGAGCGCTGCGGGAAGGGCTGCCAATTTTAGCCATTCCTCAAGGTCTCGGGAAGTTTGTTCTTAAATATGGCTCAGCAAACAAAGCAAAAACCACACTCCTGAACACTTTGCAGCATTTAAATAAGAGTCTCAGCCGCTGCTGAGACTTAGCGTTTACTGTCCGAACACGCAGTTGTGTGGGGGCTATCAGAGCATGCGCTCACACATCACAGATACCCTGACGTGCACAGGTGAGGAGCGAGAGCAGTTTGTTTCAAGAGAAAAAGCATTAGGAAATGTCTGAGCCCTTGGACAAATGAAGACAAGGCTGCACGGGGGTCCCCATCACAGGTGGGAACACATACAGTGCCCCTGTGGTTTGCAAAGACAGCTGTGACCGCACCAACATAAGTAAAAATAAGTGCAGCTGGCCACTGCAGTGAAGAGGAATTGGTTGCTCACAGAAGTTATCAAGCATCCTTGAACATCCATCAGCTGGCTATGGTCATACGAAGAAAATAAATTAAATGCGTTTGATTAGATAGGTAGTCATTTTACTCGCCTATACACACACATGTGAATGACACTGATCTGGGTAGAAAAAATGTATGTTAGTTCTGTTAAGCAGCCAATAAATCTAATTTGTCTCTCAGGAAGGAAGGAATACAGATATTTTCCCCTTTTTGTTACCTGGATCTTTGTGTATAGCACAATACATTGCTTTTTTCTATGGAAAAAGAGAAAAGAACGTGTTTGAAGTGAGAAGAAAGTCTTCTCATCATTCTCTCCTTAAAATGCTCCCACACTTTCCTTCAGTGGAAAAACCCATACGATTAACAGCCAAGGCACTGGACCAGTTTTACAGACTTTGACATCTAATGAAGGTAATACATACTGCTTGTCAAAGCTGGACCATGGTGCAGCCAATCCCACACAAGGCTCCACTTTCTCCTCACCACACTCCCCACTGGAGCAGTGCTACGAGGATTTTCACATACCACGACATGCATTTTTGAGATCTGGACTACTAAAATACAATAGCAGTTCAGCGTCAAAGTAATTTTTTTTCCCTCACATCGAATGTTCCCTCTTAAACGCTCCATTATGAGATCCAGGTCCTGCTCCCTGTGATTTCCAAAGGCCTCTTTCTCTTCAAACCCTGCTTCTCTTTTAACCCTATGCAAAAAGCAACTCCGGCCGCTCTCTTCCTTCTGGCTGGTGAGGTGAGTCTATTCCCACATCTTCTACAATCCCATTTTTTCTGCAAATAGTTCTGTCCCTGCTCTTTCTCTGGGCTTTCACCTTCTGAAGAACTGCCACTGCACGATATTATTCATAGCAAGCAAACTTTCATTTACTCAAATGCTTAGAAATCAGAACTACTAGAAAATAGTCATATGTTGCCACCTGTGTGAACTCTGAAGCAAGAGGAAGATAACTTCATATGAGAAACTGAAATGAGGAAAACTTTATTCCTTTAAATTGGACCAGTTATATTCTCTGGTTTGGTTATTCAAACTATCAACCATTTGAAGTAACGCTGTTAGCAGTATTTAGAATTTATGATTTAAAAAGAAACCATGAACTCAGCCACATGCTAACCAGAAAAAGCAAATATGCACCAGAAAAAGCAAATATGCACCAGTAGTAAAAATCATCATTCTTTTCTGGATAATTTGCAAAGGGAGAAATGACTGACAAATATTCACTATAAATAGCTTATACCTGACTATCTGATGGATGGTTAGATGGATGAGCAGAATATGTTCTTTAGAGGTTCTGTAGACAACTTCCTTCAATATTCATAGTTTCACATTCACAGACCATAGCCCTGTGCATTGGCCCATTTTCCTGATAGCAGATACAAAGAACATCTTTCCCTCTCACAACTAAACTATATAGAAATATCTAGTAGAAATACTCTGGCAAAACATTCACAGATCTTGCGGATTACTTTGCAAATAATTATGTAAACATGTCAAAAATATTTGCTTATGCTACAGAGATTGAGGGGCGACAAAGAAGGCATTAGCCTGCTGCCTAGTCAGTCCTTGGGGAACCCGGGCTGTGCAGCTGGGGTAAACATCTCAGAGGCTCCAAGAGGTACACTGCTTGCTGTGGTTGTGCAGAACCCAGGGTTAAGAACTGGAACATAGCAAAGGTTATCTGGGGACAGGGTTAAAGATCCTTCAAGGAAAGCATTCATGGGTGAACAAGCAATCACCTTCAACCATCAGACTTGTCTTTCTGCTTGCTCGTAAATAATCTTTGATCAAGTGCGAGAGGTAATTTCCTTGTCCATGGCCAAAGATCATTTGACTCCTTTTCACTTGTCAACAAGCAATATCATTTTGAGTAAAAATCTTTACTGTTGTTGTTGTGATGCTGTTGTTACACTCAGATACGGGGTACGTAATCTGCAGTCACAAGGCTTATGCGGGCTGACGAGCATACCTGACAGAGTCACTAATGCTGCCTATATTTCATTGATGCTCTACAGCTTTTCGAAAAACACCTTTCTTGGCTTCCCTCAGTGGTCCTGCCTTTATAATAGGGGTCATTCAGATGCTGAATGAAAAGCATTAAATTATTAATATTAATATCCTGCCTAGTAATTTTGATGGATTCCAGAACAGTGGTTCATGACTCAGAGATCAGTGATACTGGTATGACATCATCATTGAAAGCGATGCAAATGTAGACTGTCATTCATTTAGCATTTGTTGACCAGGCAGTTCAGTATGTATTCCTCTTGCCTAATGAATACCAGAACACACAGGCAGCTGTGTGAGCTTATTTATTTATTACTCAGAAATCACGTCTTTTGGGACTAGTCTTCTACACTATTTTCATTGGTGAGCTGTCTCAAGATATATAGTAATGCAAACTATAATTTATACAAATTGGGAATGCATCATCAGGAAAGGATGTGAACAGATTCCCTACAAAAGGAATTTGATTTCTTCTTTTGAAGAGGAAAGTAAAGTAAATGGGAAGAAACAAAGTGCAAATTATGCCCTGAAGTGGAGAGTGAGAAAGAATACATTGTTTGATCTCAAAACGGCTTCATGCTATTAATGTAAGGCAACCATGACCAAAAAAACAACTCCCAAAGCCCAAACCAAAAGGAAATACAATCCCAGAATGCAATCAAAGGGGCATTTCAGTTACTGAATGCTTAATAAGCCTCATTAAGTTCTCATCTGAAATACTTTGATCATGAAAAGAAGAATACCAATTGGGATAGGTGCAGAGATGGCTACTGAGATGTCTGAAAAATGAAGAGTGAATCCAATGGGAGAAGGCCATAGACATTATTTCACCCATTTGCAGGAGGTTAGCTAGCAAGATAAGGACTGCCGTCTGTCAGCGCCAGAAAGTAAGCAGGGGAGTCGCGGGAATAATCTCAGCTCATTCGCAACACATGCATAAACTAGCTGTGAAACAACTGGGCATAAACTAGCTGTGAAAGAAAGTAATGTAGGGAATTAAAGAAAAGTTTTTACTGTTAGACTGATACTCTGTAGAAATAATAAGAGCAGAAAACGAGTTTGATTTTGAGCTTGAGCCATTAATTAGTGAGACAAAAAGGTGTTTACTGTGATAGAAGAAAATGGGGCTTGAAAATGCAGGAGCTCCTTAGTCATCCTACTTAATATTTGTTTAAGTCTATTTGCAAGGACTGAAAAGAACATCTGCAGGATATGAAGAAAATAAAGGAATCACTCTAATGCAGTTCATAAGAATCAGGCAAGGGTTTAAATGTAGCCAGTTGGATCCATATGACTCCAATGGAAGCCAAATGTTGCTGTCAGACCTGTGTAATCCTGAAATAATTCTTTGTTCCTCGTGGATGCCCACTGGTTCTGCTGAGCAGGGTGACGCAGAGCTGGCCGTTTGCTGGTGGGCACCAACTTCCCCCTTCAGCCCCCTCCACCACCAGCCTGGCATGACCCAAGGCTGCTGACCCATGGGACCTCCCGGCAAGCACAGTGGTCCCCTGGCAACCGCAAAGTGCTCAGCCCTTTCAAACTGACAATAAATGCGGGGATTTGGTAATATTGATTTATAGTTGAGAACAAAGAGTCCGTAATTAAGTTGGCGAAGATACCTGTATTCATTTGGCTAGCAAAGATGGCCAGAGCACTGAAAGGCTATGTGATTTTAAGTGCTTAAAACAAATGAAGACCACTAGCTTTCAAACCTTGTAAGTAAAAGGCAGAATTTTCCCACGCACCTTCTATTAACTCTTTCATAAGCAATTTTCTTCCACTAATGCTGAAATATCTATTCATGCACATTCCAGAGTTATACTGACATGCATACATAAACAGATAAACGAGTATCTGAACGTAGTTAATAATCTTACCAAATCAACTGGAAAAGAACTAGAAAACATATGGCATCTGTTGGTGACAACCTTCCAACAAGTATTCAGCATGCTGTTTTTACCCTACTGCCAGGACCCTAACTGAGATCAAAAACAAAAGCCAGGTCCCATGGAAATCTATAAACCACTCAACTAGTGAATGAAAAAACAGAGTGGAGTGCAAGCCAGTCAAAAAAATAACAGTGAAATATATAACAAATTCTTAGCATTAGTGGGTCATGCAGCATGATTGGAGAATGTGCAGTTAGGGGAGACTTGGAGAAAGATGACAGAAAATAGTCACTGAAATAGAAAAACTCTTAAATCTGGAACAGCTACAAAGCTTGGAACTATATGTCTTAGAAAAGCTTCAGAGAAGTTACTTTTCTATTCTCTGTCATATGAAATAAGAGCAAAGAGTCATTCACCTGTATCAGGAAGTAACAGGCATAAATCTTGTTATGCAATTTGATCTTGGAATTTATTGCTCCAGGATGTAAGTGAGGCCAAAAGTCTAGATAAACAGAAATAATAATCATATTTTCAGAAAGAACAAAGATATCCAGTATTGTAGCAATTAATATTAATATCACAAAAGCATAGGAAAGGGTATGAAATGATTTTGCAGAATTTATTCCAATCTTCAACATTTCCTAGGGGACAGAGGAATGAACCTCAGATGAGGTTCTCTCTTTTTTAATTACTAATATTTTCTCTTACTTATCTGGTTCTAGCCATCTTCAGAATAGACACAAAATGCTATCCTCTTGTATTGGCAATTCCAGCATTAAAACTTACACAGAGAGTAGGAGGAGGCATCGGGAAAATATATTGGCAGAAGAGAAGAAGATGACTAGCAGTTTTAAAGCTTATTAATTCTTCTTGCTCCACTGAAGGCAAGAATATCCTTACGATGTCCTCTGCACTCTACTGAGGAATATTCCCAAACCTTTACTATGTTCCAGCATTATGGATTAATGAGGATATGACACAGTTAGCTAAGAGCATCTCCCTATTAACCTTACAGGTTAACCAAGACAGTTAATACATCAGCCTTGATGGCATTACTTGAGGATTGTAGGTCAGGCTTTTTGCCAGCACTTACCCACTAAGTGCACTTAAAAAGAGTAAGAAAAATAAGAGAAATGACTGTCAGGTAGAAATGGATATAACTCAGAGGGACAAGTGGCTTTAATTAAAATGAGTGCAAGAACTGTCCCCAAAGATTTTCCAGAAGACATGTATTTTAATCTGTTCACTCCTTCTCTACAATTTCAAAAAGCCATCAGTTAAGCTCTTAGGAGGCAGGGCTGGCGTGTTGTTGGGCCACATGTGTGCAGTGCCATCGGAGATGCCCGTTGAGCTGGCAGATATAACACAGGACCGATGGGAGGGAGGCAAGTACCCTTTCGCAAGGGCTGTCAGAGGCCAGGTGAGCTACTTGATGGTGTCTCATACGGCACCAGCCACGTGTGGGTGACTGAATCTGGCCCCAGGACACACAGCTTCACTGATTTCAATGGAACAACATTAATTTATGATGTCTGAGAGTGTAGCTGAAAGTATTATTCAGAACTATAGCGCAGCATAATTAAAACTTGTCTGTTACCCAAATTTTATAATTAAAAACAGGGAGAGGAGTGAACACCGGTCTCATATGTTTCGCTAATGCTATTCAGGGATCAGACTTTAAAACTTTAGCTTTGGTTCTGAATGACATGCTGTTTATCAGCAATTAGGATACTTTCAGCTCTCTGAAGTCTTACAGAGGAGGAGAGGAAAAACAAGAATTAAGGATCATGTTATTACCCTTATGAAACCCATATAAAGGAAACTTGCATGAATTTCTTGCTACATAATTCTAAAAAACCTGACTAAAACCAAACAATACTCTCAAACTGATGTTTGTTAACATAAAGGGTAATCAGTCAAACCTGTTATGTCCAAAAAAAATTTTTTTTAAATGTGTTTTTTAATATTAATCTTCACATTTACTGAATCCAGGACCAGAATTGCTATGTGATCTGGGAAGGCACAGCAGTGTGAAACTGCACTAATATACATCCTAAAGTTCAGTGTCTTTAGTCCAGGAAAATATAAGTCTGGGAAAGAAATGTCATAACCTTCCACTGACAGGGTTTTGCACTTCTTTTTCTCCAATGACAAGAACTGAAATCACATTGTATCGAAGTCAGACAAAGGCAAAGTGTTACCAAACTGTAGATTAGGGTTGAACAATTTCAGGTACTACACCTCTCCCTGTATCATTCTTGGTAGTGTTTGTGGCTTAGTAGTCATACTCCCATCTGCCATTATGAAAGATATTCCTGTTGGTATGTGAAAGAACAGCACAAACGAGGAATTGAACGTCCAGGGAAAACAGTAAAGCAATCGTACAAAGCACTGTGGCGTCATGAAGTAAAAACAAAAGAGAGAAAGAAAAAAGTGGGGAATATATTAATTGCTGTTTCATAAGTGTGTGTAGCTAATTGTAAGAGAGGGAGGTAATTTTTCCTGACAGAATTGAAGACTATTTTTTTGAGATGAAAATATCTCACAAACACAAGATGAGGAATTTCAACAGTGCAGACCAGGAAGGTCTTCAACATGAAGTTTCTTCTTGTAAAGTGAGACTTAGTTTTAGCCATTTATTAGAAGAAGCCACATCAGTTCCATGATTCCTACCAAGTGTCAGTAACGTACAGGAAATTGGTGTATAAAGACAGATAAATCAATAAATAGACTCTGTGTGTGTGCATGTGTGTACATGTTGACAACATTGAAGCAATCATGAGGATTCCTGATGACAAAATTGAATAAAAGCCCATATAAGATACTTGTAACAGATGTCATCTCCTGTGACCATCCTGATAGTTTAGCATTTTCCCCACTTGACATTATAATTTGAAAAAGTAGAATGTAAAGCTCTACAAATTCTAAACATATGCATCGATGAAGCAGCCAAGAACTGAGTTCCTATCAATGAATAAACTTTGAGCAGAAAAGCAGACTTCTCCCTGTTTTCAACCTTTCCACATGCTTATCTGGAAATGGACTTTTTCCCCTCCCTGTTTTCTACTCTCCCCTTTCCTCCCCACACACGAGCTGCAGGAGCCTTGCTGATTCCTGGGTACTGCTTCTTCTTGTTCAGTACCTACAAAGCTGATCTACCATCCTAAAACAAGTCAGCTAGGTGCACAGCAAAGAAACAAAAAAGGCCAAATAACCCCAACTACATATGGAGTATAATGAAGCACCTTTAGCAGACCATGGTGTGGCTTCTGTAGGTCTCTGCTGCCTCTTCTCCCAGGCAAAGGTGGGTTTGATTGTTTTCACTAGTTCACCAGCCAGCGTATAGCTACACCGCTGTCCTGAGGGCAGAGTGGGGAGGACATTAGCCAAGAGGATGCTGGCTCTGTACCAAGCAGCATAAATAATTTCCTTCTCTTCTGTCATTCCTAAAAGAACAGGTCAAAATATAAAATGTTTTTTCTCTTTATTTTCACCCCATGAAATTTTGCCAAGATGCAAGGACAGACTGCAACACACACACACGGGTGGATGGACTCTGCTCTTAGCACTGAGCCTCCTATGCTTTGCAGAGCAATGCTGCAGGAGCTCAAAGTTTGCTAAAAAGCTGCAGCTTAGCTCTAAAGCTTCTGATCCTGCCTTAGTAGCAGCATACCTAATGGCCCACCTTTGAGAGAACTGCATATCGTAAGCATAAATGGATCCACTTGGGGATTTCAGAAACATCAGGAGAAACTTTGAGATCGGGTTTGTTATTCTTTTCAAGGTAGTCGGACTTAGCTATCATGGTGTCATTACCAAAAAGACAGCCCCACAGCCAGTCTACTAGTACCTCATGCTAGAAGAATAAATCTCACTTGTATACAATGAAGCTATATAGCATTTTCTTTGCCAAAACTTAAATATTAATCACTTAAATACTAATAACTGAAAGTATGATTGGAACAACAGGCATGTGGGAATGATTAAGCATGCATCTAACATCCAACAAGAAATCTTCCCTTGCCAAACACAGGCACAGGCATGGGATTAAAGACTCAAGGTTTCCAGCCCCACCTTTGCAACAGCCTCTGTGCCTCATCTTGAACAAGGGCCACATCCACGCATTTGCTTCCATTGCTTGAAATGAGTAAACTCCACCTCCATCTTCACAGAATTTAAAGGAGCTTTATTTACCATTTCTGTAGTGGTGCTTTGCAGTGCTGGTGTAAGACCTTTATGTAAATGTGTAACATACACACCCAGGAGAAAAAGGATGGGAAAACCCGCTCAGCACCTCTCACAGTGAGACTGGACCTCCTTGCCTCATTACCTCTGGGTAGTAAAAGTGTTGACTCCTCCTCCCACTCAGCACAACTATGTAGCATAGCTGTTCTTTAGTCGATGCAGTTTTACATTACCCTCTCTAGTAGGCAATATTATTACATTTATCTTCCCACTTATCAACCAAATTTCTAAACTTTAAACGGCCTATCATTTCTAGTTGAGTAACAAAATAAACAGCATAATTCTACCAAGGCAATGAAGTAAACATTGCACAATATCACCACCTGAGGTTGTCAATCTATCAGCTAATTATCCCAGCTAATCTAACTGAAACTTGAAATAATTAGGAAATAGAACAATAGTGGCTCCTGAGATGTAGACAGGAACAAGAGAGAAGGAGCACTAAATGAGGACAAAAGATGGATGCTGACTGTGGATGCTGTGGGTCCATGTCAATGACAGATGGAAGAGGTTGGGAGGGGATGCACACACAGGCAGGGAGCAGGTGCCATTGGTGCCAAGTATTCCCGTGATTCTGGTGAGGGCTACATTTTGGGTTTTAAAAAATTGCCCAGAGGAAAGTGAGAGCAATACCCTTTTGTCTTTTGACCTTCCTATGCTCCACCCTTATGCAGGAAAAAATCTTGAGCCTTGAACTAAAAAGGAATCAAATTATATGTTATTGTATCTTTTGAAACAAAATGTTTAGGAAGATTGTTAAGGAAACTAACTCATAGTTTTATATCAGTCAGAGCTAGGCTGTCATAAAGCACTGCGAAACAGCTGAAGTACAAGAGTGATGAGATTATGGAAAAGGCAGGATGAAAGTCCAAGAACATTTTCATAAATGAAAGGACAGTGGAAAAGGGCGCTTATCCATCAGAGGAAGAGAAGGCAGATTTTCTCCTAAAGAGAACTAAGGTTGTATAGGATAAGATGGAAATACTCAGCCCAAAGGAGTGTTGTACACATCCGAGACTCAAGTACTACCTAAGGCTGAATTTCAACCTAGCGAGACAAAAAAAAAGAAAAAAAAAAAGAGACTGACTATACTATCCAGCATATTTAAAGTGACAGATATCTAAAACTTGCTTAAATGAACACACAGAAACCTAGATGATTCCCTAATGAAAAACAGATATCAAACATCTTTAATTTTTTTTGGTTCATTCCTTGTTCTTTGCCTATCCCTACATTCTATTTTTTCAGTTTTGCTGAGTCTCACTTTGAAAGCAACAGAAAGTGAGGGGATTGCCGTTCATTCCTATTTAATGTCATACAGTCTCTTTCCAACAGACTTTCTCTATGTCAGCCAGGCTATATAACCCCCTTTCTTACATCTGTCCTTGCCAATGGAACAGGTCAAAATAGAATGACTTTTTTTCTCTTCATTTCCCCATACTGAAATTTTGGAAATATTCAGGTAGTTCCAGTTACTGATTATCTCCTTTTATCTCCTTAGATTACTCATCTGGGACTCCTTGCAATCTATTTCCTGCAAATGCCACAAGTAATTAGGTCTCCCAATAGACTTATAATTTCACTGGGATTTTTATCATTTCACTGGGATTTTTATCATTTTTACTGAACTGTGCCCACTACAACTGCATTGCTCTCTCCAGGGTTCCTCCAAATTTTCTTGCTAAAGAAATGCCTGGAAGTAGCATTCCAGGAGCAATTGAGCGTGAACTAGAATAGCATCACCTCACTTTTATAGGTCCCATCCAGCTCCCCGAGCGCTTCTCAGTAGAAAAGACGTGTGCTGTGTATCTCTTGGGGTGCCTCTCTGTGTGCCTCTCCATTGCACCTCCTCTGCTGGTGCCCTTCAGCTCTGGAGTAATAGAAATTTACACCAGAACAGTTTGCTTGACATAATTTAGCACAATTGAAGACAAAGCCTTTTCAGCAGGCTTCGTGTCAAAGCGGCAATTGTTTTACATTTGCAGTTATGCTGCAGCAACTCCCAGTGTGTTGTTTCTTCCCCAGAAATTTGGCCCCAACGAGTGCCAAGTCCCAGTCTCTGAGACGGATGGATGTTGCTCTTCCTCCCCGGCTGGCGTCAGCTCATCACAGTAGGAGTTCCCCCCACACTCCCAGGTGTATGTGGGGTGTGACAACGCAGCTGTCTCCCCGATACGTCCAAATAATGAGCTTATCTTCAGCCATTCTCCTGGGCTCCTCCAGCGCCCTCCCGCTGCCACCGATGGTTCCCCAGAGCTTGCTCCATGCTGCCCCTTCTGGAAGGCGCTCGCTGCCTTCTGCCCATCCAGGAACGCTTCTTTATTCACATCTTTTAATCGATCTGGATAAACGTTGTCAGAGTAAGGTTACTACTGCTTGCAACTTCTAAGCTTTTTAACGTGGACCACATGTTTCTGCAACACGGCTGGCTCACTCTGCATTAGCATAAAAAAGACACGCTGCAAACCCATCCAACTGCTTTTAAAATCAAAAGGAATCTTTCCAGTGAGTTTTATAAGAGCTGAATTGAGGCCTTGTGACCCTGCTACAGCGAAGTATTTACACACATGCCAAACTCTAAGTATGTGAAGAAGCCCCATGAATTCAATAGACTTCTCAGACACTTAAGCACTTCAGTCAAGGCCTTAATGGTTTTTTTAGGTTGCTGTAACAGTGCCCCAGTTGTACAAAATAAAATCCACATGAGAATTCCCTTTGCTCCTATGCAAGAAGGAATAGGCCTTTATATTTTGTATAGATGCATATATATAATGTGCCTGTTTACATACATATGCACACACATGTACATACACATATTAACATCTCTTCTAGTCATATTCCTGGGAGTAAAGATTTTATCTCATTTATATGATTAACTGTGAAATCCAGAGTTTGAGTCCACATTCTTAAAAAACTTCCTTTTACATGCCCTTGTCCCCGTGCTGATGGATCTCTCCAAGCTGGGACATTATCACACAATAGACAAATAAAAAGCCTGAAGAATCTGAGAGGTAGAAATATTGGCCTTGGAAAGATAAAATAAGAAATAAAGACAGTTGGGGAACATACTGAAAGATTTACCTCAGACACCATCAAAAGGAAGAATCATTTCCTTTCCTGCTTTAGGGCAATGTTTATTTAGATTAAAATGTAAAAGGTGCAGTGAAAATAAACATCCTCTTTGCTGTCTACAGAACCTTCAAATAGACCTGTATCTTACAATGGCTTTCAGGGGAAGTTTAGGTCTTCCCCTACATTCCCATTCCTTCATCTCTTTTTTTTTTTTTTTTCCTTAATTGCTTACACATTTATACTTTTGTCTAGATTGCAGGTAAGACCAAACACCAGGGAGGAGGATATCAGCATACTCAGNCCTAAAAATTCCCTACTGAAATTGAGTGAATTCATGCATATATATGCTGAGCAGCTGTAATCACATGTGACTCATAAAAGGAAAATGCAGCATTTCAGTTGCAAAGTCTCCAGAAATGAAATGAGAACAGTAAGAGTTTACCTTGGGGTAAGGGCTGATGGATTAACACCAGAAGAGAGACTGAAACAGTGCGTCCCCAATTCTTCAGTTGCTGATGGAGAAGACTGAATTGCTGCATTGCCTCACCAAAGAATAGATTCATCCAGTTTCACTCTAAGTCATTTACAGCAGTATAGAAACAGATGGTTAGGTAGATATAATTTTCTATTTAACTAGCAAGTTGTTTCTGCTTTACATTTATTTGATTCTCCAGAATCCATAAATAAAATAAAATCAATAACATCTGTGAACATCACTGTCCTTCCTCCCTTTGAAATACCCCATAATCTTCTATAACTTCCTTTATTGCTCTTAAGCCTCATGTCAGGCTATCTTAAAACTTCTAGCCCAACAGGAAATAATATCTGGATTACAAACACTTTTTTTTTTTTTTTACAGCAGCAGTCAGGCAGAGAAGCAAACACTCAAATTCAGGGGTATTAATAGGATTATGACAACTGTTGGGCTTTGAGGGGCTTCTTTGAAGTCTTCTCTATCCTTTAAGTGTAAAACATCTGGGACAGCAGCCAGCCAGCACAGGCAGGCTCTGGAAGCTTAAAATCAGCAAAGAGTACCAATTTATCCTGCCAGATCCTCTGTTAAACACCACCTCCCCACCTCACACACACCCCCCCCCCCCCCCACACCCACACACACACACCCCCCCC
>VXBL01008731.1:793492-810396 GCA_013400195.1 Aramus guarauna
TTACTTCCCATGCAAGTGGTCTGTGGATAATGCCAATGTCATGGAGAACAGCTGTGACTTGTGTCAGGACCTGAGAGAGTTTCATCAGTAGCAAAGCCACTTCTGTACCCTCAGCAGCTGGAGAGGTAATCACTACAATAGTCCAAGAGCTAGCCCAGTATTTCATATCTGCTGTACCATTTCTCATCAGGAACTAAATGAAGCACAAGGATATTTCCAGAAGGCAGCTGGCAGAGGCTAGTAGGGGAAGACTCCTGCGGCTGGTGAGGTCTTGTTGTACAGCTTGACAGACATGTTGCATCACAGCATGCTACACACAGCTCTGCTGGGACTATGAAATATGGGAGGTAGAATGCTGGACTTCTTAACAAATAATTATGTGTTTTTCTCTTTTCTCCATTTAAAGTCTCTGAAATGAGAGGGATGTGGTCAGTGTTTTGCATGACCTGTCTCTGGCAAGAGGACATGTTTGATGGTGACAAGCTTTGGGTATAAAGATGGAGGACTGAATAGCATAGAAGAAGGTAAATTTGTTGCAATTTCACTCATACCAACCATTGGGAACACTCGCTATGGTGTAATGTCACCTCAACCATGTTTAGGTGCTGTCTAGGAGAGAGGTGGTTGGAGCAGAGCCAGAAAGGAAATAAACAGCTATCTGTATATAATGACCTGGGGTCTCGTTCTTGAGCTTATTCCTTGGCTCTTTCTGGACATACCCAGTTATTTTCCCTCTCTCCACTGAAGGAAAAAGCTATTTTCCCCAGCGCTGTTAATTCCCATGCCTGTACATATCAGGCATTTATAGATCAAACTTCATTTATGGAGTAGATGTGGTAATGGGCTGGATCTACAGTCTGCATTCTGGATGCAGTAAAAATTTATAATGCTAATGGTCCCATTTCTTCCCAATGTTTATTAATCCCTCCATGAGAGATCACAGGGAGCCTTATATGAACCCATTTACATAGATAAACTCTTTTTCCCATGTCACTACCTCCTCACTTTTCACTTAGGCACAGGAGAATCGATAGCCAAAAATCAGGCCCTACATAGTTGCAAAAATCTACCTCTGAACCTCAACACGGAATCAAACACACAAAAATGTCATATGCGGGTCAATTTGGGTGCAAACCTGATAGGTAGTCAGAACTGTGCAAGCTTCCCAGGCCTATGTCTGGAGCTCATGTAGCTGTGGTACATCAGACACCTGCATGCATGAGAAGGAAGAGCAGAGAGTTATCACTACGAGGTTATTAGATTATGCTCTCCACTAACTTCCGAGCAAGATGATAATCAGCTGATGTATAAGCACAGGCATTGTATACCAGGGTAAAGGCAAACCCAGCACTGAGAATAATTTCGGCTAAACTGAGGTTCTTTGTCCCCAGCTTACTTGAGGCACGGATGTGTTCAGTTATAGCTGATGTGAGACTGATGAAGTAGCTCCCCCACGACTTCAGTCCTTATCTCCCAGCTGAGAAGCAGTATCTGTGAAGCCTGCACTAGACAGGCTTTGTGAATGTTAACACACAAAAGGTGGGTACGTTCCAGGCATTTGTCTTGTCTTGACTCAGGATCCAGTAACTCTGCATTCACATCCCAGTTTTCAGCAGCTTTTTCAAAACCCACCAGTTACCATTTGTCCCTCCAAAAGCATTTGAGCTTTGTGTATTAGCCCCCTCATATACTCTAAAAAGGGTCGAATACTTGATTACACAGATATAATTTGGTTAGATAGTTCTCACAAATGCTGATATTTCTTACTGTCAGTGCAATTTCTGTTTATCTAATGATTTTCAGCATATGCTTCTAAGAGACTCAGGGGCTGTACAGTCAGGACCCATAAAACATGATCCAGAAAAGTTAGTCTATTTTCAGCAAGTTTAAATCAGTTATGCAGAGACCCACTAGAGATTTCTAGTGGTTAGCAAACAAAAGAAGTTGAAAGAAGTTATTTTCTGTGTCAAAATTATTCATTTCACTTGATAATTATAATGGAATTGTAGAATCATAGAATAGTTTGGGTTGGAAGCGACCTCAAAGATCATCTAGTTCCAACGCCTCTGCCATGGGCAGGGACACGCTCCACTAGACCAGGCTGCCCAAAGCCCCATCTAACCTGTCCTTGAACACTTCCAGGGAGGGGGCATCCACAGCTTCTCTGGGCAACCTGTTCCAATGTCTCACCACACTCATAAAGAAGAATTTCTTCCTGATATCTAATATAAATCTACCTTCCTTCAGCTGAAGGCCATTACTCCTTGTCCTATCACTACTTGCCCCTGTAAACAGTCCCTCTCCAGCTTTCATGTAGGCCCTTTCAGGTACTGGAAGGCTGCTATAAGGTTTCCCTGGAGCCTTCTCTTCTCCAGGCTGAAGAAGCCCAACTCTCTCAGCCTGTCTTCACAGGGGAGGTGCTCCAGCCCTCTGATCATCTTCATGGCCTTCCTCTGGACTCCCTCATAACCCAGGTAACCAGGTCTCCCGTTGCATTCCAGAGGGGGCCCACATTTTGCCTTGTCTTCCTTTTATCACTGACATACCTATAGAAGCTTTCTTGTTGCCCTTGATGTCCCTGGCCAGATTCAATTCTATGAAGGCTTTAGCTTTCCTAACCTGATCCCTGGCTGCTCAGACAGTTTCTCTGTATTCCTCTCAGGCTACCTGTCCTTGCTTTTCAGCCTCGGTAGGCTTCCTTTTTGCATTTGAGTTTGACCAGGAGCTTCTTCTCCATCCACGCAGGCCTCCTGGTGTTTTTGCTTCACTTCCTCTTTTCTGGGATGCATCGCTCTTGAGCTTGGAGGAGGTGACCCTTGAATACTAGCTAGCTATCTTGGGCCCTTCTTCCCTTCAGGGCTTTGTCCCACAGTACTCTACCAAGCAGGTCCCTGAAGAGGCCAATGTCTACTCTCCTGAAGTCCAGGGTAGTGAACTTGCTGTGTGCCCTCCTTGCATCTTGAACCCCAACAATGGGCTTATGCTATATTTAATGATCTGTGTTCAGTACCATGTTAATCCTTGTTTTTCTAGTCTTTTTTGTACCAAAAACCTAGACATTCTTTCTGCCATCAGCCTGAAACAAGAAAGGATATTATATCTCTAAAATGTCCCATTTTTGTTGGCAAGTTTGGAAAATAGATCAAAAACCTGAAGCCATGGACTTATTTCTTCTAAACAAAAGATTACCGCTGAATGTTGAGATTATTTTTCATGCCCCTCTTCTTTCTTACATGCATACTACCTCCCACACCCACCTCCTGGCAAGTCAGCAAGCTCTGAGAGCAGTCAGTCCCCACTTCCATGACTCAATCTCAGAGCATTAAAGCCTTAAGCTTGGCAGATGTCCAGGATGAAGAAATTTTAACAAATCTCCCACAAAGAGCACTCTAATCATAGCAAGCACTGAAGCCTTGAACATTATACTTCCTCCATATATAAGATTCCCAATTTGCTTAATGGCCTCCTCTCAAACTTTACAGTATGATATTGCAAATGTTCTTTTAAAAATCCCAAGTCCTCCCCCAACACATAACCAGCATGTACAGCACATAAAGGAAAAATATAATTTACTATTCCCTTCTGGCTTCTGCTGAAAAGTCTTCTTTCAAGTCATCATTTATTGGAAAATAAAAAAGAAATACCATGTTCAAGTTATCTTTCAGAGATGCCTCGTCTTGTAATTCCCATTGCAACAACAGAGGCACGTACTTGCATGAAACATCATTGTTTATCTGTTTTTGGGTGACCTCATCGAAGGTTATTTGGAAGAAGATGGAAATGCAGATTGATTTATTGGTAGCTGGAGTCTGTGAATTTCATGCAGAAATTCAAATAGTACATTTTATAACTATAGCTAAAGAGTCTCCATTCTGTGAGTTGTAATTTCCACAAGTACGTGTTCAGTTGTCTTCATTCTACCATCCACTCAACCCTCCTGCTTTCTTTTACAATACGAGCTGACACTGCTTCCTGACAGCTACATTCAGAGCAAGGATGTTTACAAATAAATGCCATTGCAGCCATTTGTGTTCATACCTGAAAGGTGTGAACAGCACCCAGGCAAATCCATTTGTACTGCTTATATGTAAATATTTATGCTACAGTAGAACTGTAGAAAAGACTCTGGATATTGCTTATAAATGCCTATAAATTCATTGCTTATAAGTTCATCTCTATGAATAATTACAATTTAGTTACCCAGGGAAAGATATATTATAGAAGCTATTCTCCTTATTCATTCCATAGTTATGCCTGCCACTTTACAGACAAAATGTATGTAAGTGAGGAGCCACATTAAACAGCAAGTCCAGAGGACTTTTCAATAGATGTAAACAATCTTTTTTCCTATAGGTTTTTCTGTCTACAGTACTGAAACTCATAAATTGTTCTCTAACCATTTTGAGAATTATTTGTTCTTTGAACATTGCTATTTAGCAGAAATCTATCATATGCTAAACATAAGAACTGTGAACAAGCATTATGTGACAGAGTGTGGTTAGTCCTCTGGAAAAGGCAGACTACTGAAGGTAGAAGTGCCAGAAGAAATACAAAGGTCCAAGAAGAAAGCAAGGCTTTACAAACTCCAAAATTTATGCAATGTACTGACACATTACAAATTACTGCAAATGAGTACAGTTCTCCACCTCATAAGGCTGCACACTAATCACAAAGCACATAACAACCCTATATAGGTTTTTTTAAGGAAACAAGGGCTATGGGCCAGCTTTGGAGAAGGATGAGGGAATTCAAACCCTTTTGGTAAGGAGGATTAAACATCTGCTCATCCAAAGCATGTGAAGTCATGAGCACCTTCTATATCAGCCAGTATTAATGGAGAGAGAAAAACCTATGCCTCAGTTACTTATCTGCCATAAAATGTCATAATTGCATTTATTTCAGCTGCTTATTTACATTAACAGAAGGTCTTTTCCGCATTCCCCAGCTCAGACAAGCACATCCACCTCACAGCAATCTCTTGGTACATCTGATGTACTGTAGTCCCAGGCTGAACTACAATTCTGTAGTACAGTTCCAGCTACTGCAACTCACCTTTGAGCTGGCTAAGCTTTAGAGTGAAACTAAAGTCAATACAGTTCTTTATCTTATATTGTTCTTTGCATTTCTACAATTTGTTCATACTAAATATCTGTTTTTCTTGTACCATTTTTTTACATCAGTGAACAAAAAGGTCTTTTTAAAATTTTACCTTTTTTAAGCATGGAAAAAATAGTGTCTAGAACACTTCATGCAGACGTCTCCCTGCAGTCTGGCACAGTCATTAAAAAAGACTACAATGCACAATTCAGTAAATTTGGGAAGAAAAAGGTTTGGTGAGTCCTGAGTCATCACTCACAAAATTAATGAATGAGATGTCCAAAACCCACCATTTCCAGGTTCAAAACTGATGAGAAAATACTTCCCTTAAATAGTTCTGACTGGTTGCCAGTGGCCAATTCCTCACATTCTAGACAACAGACATAACTTCAAGATACAAATAACCCTCTTGGTAGAATTGGCATACATATTTCTAGAGGGGGAATAACATTTGACCATGACCACTGAGGAATTAATTTGTTCCTTTCATTTAAAAAATGAATGATGTTCTAATTTGAAAACAAAATCACTGCATTTTTTTTAAACCTATCCTCCAGCTTAAATCTAAACATTTTTTTTATATAAATACATACTCTTAGGAAGCAAGGGATGGGATTGGATTGGGGAAGATAAAAGAACAATTAGATATCTAAGGAAAATTAAGTCCCTCAATTCTACTAACAAAATAATGATAGTGATCATCTCCCCCAACCAGCCTTAATAGCAGTCTTTCATAAATTTTCCATTAAAATCAAATGAAACATTGAGCATTGCCATTTTAATGGAATTCTTTGCAGCTGCATTTCTCTCAGCCCAATGTTAGTATTAAGCATTTAATGAGTTTCTTTTAGAAGTTAATTCAATAGTGCTTGCCATTATATAGCTAGTATCTCATTTTCATTTAACCACTGAGACATTATGATCTTTCAGAATGAGACTGTTTCAAAAACTATAAAGATTATTTGCTAAAGTTTAATAATACTCACTTGGCCATAAGTGTTAATTTCAATGAATAGTCAATACTTCTTACACTGCAATATCCTGACATTAAGTAGCCAGCTATTCATTTGCAACACACTATAATCTTTTTATTAACCATCTTTTCCTGTTTCATGTCCCCCTTTCAAAGTAACATAATTTATGAGCATCTAAGTATGATCTATTCATAGCATTTAAAATAAAACATATTTCAAAATTGGTCAGATCATTCTTGAATTACATGTCTTCTGGAAATAATTTAATATGACTAGTTCAATAAAGGGTTGAAAGATTAAAAAAAAAAAAACAACAAACCTCACTGGTTGATTTAAGACACTTTTTGTGGCAGTTATATTCAGAAATGGTGCAAGATTGACTTTTCTCTTCAGCAGTTCCTTCCAAAAATATCTGTGGGAAAGGGGAATGGGTTTCTTTTTGTAGGCTGGCTATATACATAGATTTTGAGATGCTTTTCTTTATCAAATAGGTTAATAGAGCACATAAAGAAATATTGGATTTTTCATTGTAATTTTTTTTCTGTCAATGACCTGCATGATCCCCTCAGTATCGTATTAGATTGCCACTCAGCCAAATGCAGCCCTTCAGAAGCAAATAAATCTCATCTGTTACATGATACAGATCTTGCCCTCATTTCACAGCATCTCACTTTTGGGAACCCAGTTCCTGGCATGGAAAAGAGTCATAGAGTAGTTTAGGATGGTAAGAACCTCTGAAGGTTGTCTGGTCAGACCTCCAGACTGTCAAGGTCCTACTACATGCTGGCTTTGATCTGCAGCTTTTAAATCACTACTCCCAGTTTGATGTTGTCTGAACTTTCTGAGCTTGAAGTCCCATTGCCCAGGTCATTGATCAGGAATGCTAAGCAGTAGCAGCCTCAGTTACAAACCCTCAGGAAAGTCACTAGTACTCAGCAATCAGCTGGATTTCAAACCACTAATCATAACCCTTTGAGTGCAGCGGTCCAGCCAGGTTTCACCTACCTTGTAGTCCACATGTAGTCCATATGTCCCTGGCTGAACTGCAAGGATACTGTTGGAGACTGTGTTGACTCTGTTGCTAAAGTCAATGGAAATGACATCCACTACCTTCCCCTCATGTCATCAAAGAATTCAAATAGGTCAGCCAGTCACAGTTTTCCCTTGATGAATCTACGCTGGCTTTTCCCTCTCACTGTCTTGAGCCTGAACGTGAATTCTGGAAAGATTTGCTCTACGATCTCCCACAGACTGAGGTGAGGCCTCCTCTTCCTGACTGGGTAGTCTGTAGCAGTTTCCCACCACAATGATCCTTTTTATTGCCCTTGCCTCTGATCCCAACCCATAAGCTCAAATGGCCCTTTCCTTCTCCTGTTAAAGAGCTCCCCACGATTGAGCTGCTCCTTGCAAGTGCAGCCCCACATTCATCTTCTCTGCATGTCCCTCCTAACCATCCCACACCCACCCACTGCAGCTTTGCAATCATGAGAACTGTCCCACCATGTGTCTGTAATCTCAGAGATGTCAGAGATCTGTGAGTGTACACAGACTTCCAGCATCTCCTCTTTGTTTCCCAAGCTGAGTGTGCTTACGTACAGGTGCTTGCAACACCTTCTCAATTGCCCTGCCTTCTCAATTATAGTACAAGAACTTTCCAGGTTGCCATGCCCCATGTACACTTCCCCTCTGTTGCCTGCTCTTTCACTTAGCCATGGGCCAAAGTCTCCATCCTTTAATGAACATCCTTCAAAGCTGTCCTTGTTAGCTGGGTTAGCAAGCCTGTTGGCAAAAGATGCTCTGCCCCCTCTTTATGAGATGGATCCCATCTCTCCCCAGCAATCCTCATTTCTGCAAGAGGTTCCTATGGCTAAAGCTATGCCTGGAACACCAGCCACATAGCCAGGCCTTGATCTGTGGGATACATCCATTCTACTCAAACCTTTGTTCTTCACTGGCAGGACTGAGAACATCACCTTGAGTCCCAGACCCTTCATCTTAGCTCTCAGTGTTTGTATATAAATATGCAGGAGGACTGGGACACAAGAGAGGCAGAACATCGACAGAAGGCCACCAGAGCCTGTGAGAAATAATGTCTTAAATCCTTCCCAGTCCTGAGACTTCAGAACTTAGTCTTTCTTTAAAGCATGACAGGACAGCCATTTGAGTTTTAGGGTGGGTTTTTTTAACCAACAGCTCCATGACTAGCATGCTTACACAGGACATGGGAACCCTGGGTCCTAGGGTGTGTTCAGCAAAAGTAGTTCAAGCCCTCCTTCACTGTCTGGGAGAGTGCTCTAGCAGCAGATGTACAGACTATTTGAGGTAGAAGAAAATGTGGTGGTTTTAGTTCTTTCTACTGGAGCTGTTCCACCTTCATAAAGGAATTCAAGATTTAGTAGGCCAGGAATGTTACTTTCCAGCCAAACCATTTAGGGCACTCTCTGGGAAATGGGAAAACCTGGGTTCCAAACACTGATCCAAGAGACTGTTTATTTTTTTACATTAAGCAGTCATTTGATAAAACACATGAAGACTCCAAGGCAAAGTACAACGTATGTGTCTCTCTGCTGGAGCATACATGGCAGGCAAACTGAAAACATCAGCCTTCAGGCAGAATGGCTCCAGAGAAAGACACCCAAATGCTTCCTTCAGCAGATTTTGCTATTTTTTAATATAATTTGAATAGCACAGTCTCATCCAAAAAGCCAGATTCCCCTGCACAGCTAAGCCATTCAGTCACTGAGTTGTTCTGTTCAGCCTGCTCTTTCCAGCAGTGACACTAACTAGGGAATCAATAGATTTTCTGGCAGGAGATGTGGAATGTACCTGTACCCTTCAAATCACAGTATGTCTAGACTCATGTCCAAACAAACTCTTTTCTGCTCAAACCAGAAGCAAAGCATTTTTTGAAAAATATATGCAAAAAAAAAAAAAAAAAAAGGAAAAAAAAAGACTAAATTTCTTTTTAGAGTTGTGAATTGCATAGGATGCGGTAAATTGTCTAGTCAGTGTTTGTCCACATGTGGTCTGAACATTTTTTATGAAGATCCTGTGTTTAAATACATACATTTTTTGAATAAAGATTAAAATCCCAAGAGTTGCTATGCCAATAGCAAATTACAGGGCGTTTTCTTCATCTACAAGATCACTAGCTTTTGCCATTGGTTTTGGGTACTGATGTACCCATAAAAATGAAATGGAACAGTCACTCTACCAGAAACAAACATTGTGTTTTCAGTACAGCTGAGGGCGTGGTTTAAAGAAAAACACACATAGGCACACTTTCTCTGTTCCCGCTGCAGTAAGTGTACTTAACTTTAAAAGTATAGGGTACTTTGGCCAAGGGCGTTTCAGGAATTAAACACTTTTCTATAGTAACAGAAGCTTCAGAACCATTCAGCATTCCTTCATTTTGATTTTGAATTTTTTTCTAAAAATACTTTTTTTCTGAAATGCTATACTTAATTTTACCATTTCACACTCTTCTAGGAAAAAGAAATAACCATTTACAGGCAAGATGCCCTTCTTCATATATTACTAATCTCTTATTAAGTTGCACAGGTATTCCTGATGCCCTGTTATCTTAAGTCAGGAAAGGTCATTTCTGTATGCTTAAAGACATACAGTCTTCCCAGAGAAGTGTAGCAAACATGGAGTTTAAAATCTTCCTGGAGTGGGTGAGGTTGTTCAGGCAGCTTTAGGCAAATATACACAATTTACAACATTCTTAGGGAATTCCTACACTATGAGCATCACCCTTCGAACAGAATCTATCCTAAGACTATTCTTATAATTACATCTTGCTTTACTGTCCCGTAAACTTTTAGATTTTTATAAATATAAAGGCAGCACAGGATAGGGATACCAAACTCAAACCAAGCCAAGTCAGTATACTAGAAACAGCACAGCCATTTTGGCAAGCAGGCTAATTCCCCCTGCTTTCAAACAACTAGACTTAACCACGCTAAGCTGATAGCCAGTGCTTTTTAAAATTGTACTCAATGTGGAATCTTATACAGGAACTTATTGAAACCTGGAGGGATGAATAACATGCCTCCAATAGAAGTTAAGATCATATAAATACCATGTAGGATGCTAATTGATACATCTCTTTTGCCCCAAATTTATTTTGTATTAAACTCAGAATTAGCCTGCAGCAACAGTAGATCTTCCTCTGGCTTGAAGCCTGCTGCTTTAGAACAGATTAACCTGACTGACTTGATTAGTCAAACTTCAACCTGCTGCCACCTCTGTTACTCTCAGTCCCACACATTGATTTGCATATGTAGTATGTTCTGTTTAGAAGTATGACTTTTTTTTTTTTCCTTTTTTCTTGCATCGGTATAACTTTTTTGAGTGGAGAAAATGCTCCAAGCTTACAGAAGAATACTAGTAACCACCACTGGGATACAAACTCCCACTAATCCTAGCATTAATGAACTGCCAAATTAGGCAGCAAGGTACTTCTCTATGTGGTTCAGACACTCTCTTGTGTTGTGAATATTTTTCATAGATAAACAACAAGAGAAGCATCTCCTTTCTTTTGCCCCAAACTTATCAAGGAGTGATTTTTTCTCTTGAAGGCCTTCTCCATCCAACTTTTTGGATGTTCTTTGGGACCCTTTTATGACCTGGCTAATAGTAAATGGGTTCCCTCAGGAGACTGAGCATGTCTGCAAAAGGCAGCGGCTGACACTACAGTGACTCAGAATAGCCCAACCCCACCACTTTCAGTCCACCCCTCTACTGCACACACGTACTAGTCTGTGCTTAGGAAAAGCACAGCCATAGAACAAAATGCACTTAGATGCAAACAGCAACCACAACAAGCTGAGGCAAAAACACTGATCAGAGGAAATTTCTTGGAAGACATGTAAAAAGCACTCACAGGTCACAGGCACTGGGAGTGCTGTGTCAGATGCAGGAGTTATGGAGAGCACACTTTCACTTCAGAGGATCAGAGGAAAGTAAAGGCAGCCCGGATATGCATAGGAAGCCAGTGCCAAAATGTCTGGGAGCCAAACTGAGGGGCTTTTGCTATGAAGAGTGTAATTTTGAACCACCACTGAATTAAACTGAGAGCTTGCAGAAACATGAGTTTGGAAATGGAACTCTTTTACAACCTATATGCGCCCTCCTACAGACCTTGCTCCCCTTCCTTGGACACGTTCATCTTCAAGTCTCAAATATCTCCACACATTAGAACACAAATAATGAAAGTGAATGGATAATGAACCCTAGTGGATGATACATTCAGAGCAGCTATAAAACTGAAGTGAAAACGCAGTCCAAGGAAGACAGCACAGTACATCATGAGAAAATAGTTCTCTCTGCCTGCTATGAAGATCCAAGTATTAGCAAAGTAAATACTATGATATATGAAAAGAAGTAACTTTGAGATAAACACGAGTAACACTGTACAGTGAATTCCTCACAATCAGCTGCATGTATCTCTGAATATCCTGAACAACACCATGCTATGTGCCTAAGCATTATACCCCCCCAGACCAGTTGTAGGACATGGGAGGAGAAATATAGAACAAAGGATAACTGATGGAAAGTTTATCCTTGAGAAACATAGTAACATATTTCAGTGTCAACTACCCTGCAGCAAATATGTACCACCTTCACCACTGCCAACTGCAGGAAGGATGTCATCACCTTCCAATGATAAGTATTTGTCCTTATTTACCTAAATACATAATCCTAAAAAAATCATTACTATTGACTATAGTGTCATGATAGTTCCAGTGCATGGAGTCAGTGAGTTGTGCTTGAACAGTGCTCAGCCCTCTTATGGTGAGCATTGAACTCAGACCTGCTGACAGTCTTTTCAACCTGTTCAAGTATAGGGGGTGGGGGGTGTTATGGTTTCATTCAGTTTCTACTTTTACAAACAAAACATAGCTAGCAAATGGAAATTAATAGATGGAAATATATGGAATTTGTAAACTGCAAAGGTGCAGTTAATCAAGCAAGGATATTCCAACTATCTGTAAATATTTCCTTATTAAAATGAAAGAAGACAAAAGGACAGATAGAATTAAACATACAAAACAGAGGCAATTCATTTCTGTGTTGCTGCTGCTCCACTGCCTCCATGACTCACTCTGCAGTGTCCTTGTTCTGCAAGGACCACAGCTGAGAATGAGCTGTTATGTTCCACGTCCTTGTGCTAAACCCACGCGCAGCCAGATTAAGACATAGAGAACTTACCTATACTTGCTTTTATTTTTGATGAGTTGTTACTTCATGCAAGTTTGTTTGTTTTTCTTTTCAGTTGCTATGCCATTTTAGTGGGAATTTAATGATTTTAAAGTGAAAATAAAAATATTATTTTAGTGTGTAGACAAGACACTCCCAATCCCATACATTATGGCTATTGCAACATGTCAGGCTTATCCCTACTGACACTTTTTGAGGGTTTGCTGGACTTAGACTACATATGAAATTACTTCCTTGTAGTCCAGTGGGCAGATATGTACTTTACAGACATTTAATACAAGAATTGGTTAAGGGCTGGACCAGAACAGATTCTTCTGAATCATCAATAGTGCCGACACTTATGCTCTGCTGTTCTGATTGCTGGAACAGTAAATTATCCCCTTGCTGTTATTAGACCATTATATCAACGTGTATTTAACTACTTCATTGCTGCCCACTGTACCAAGCATATAGGACAAAATACCTCCTGCATCTCTGTGGTCTTGTTGGCTTAAAGAAATGACATCATATTCATTGCTGTGAATCTACAAAGACAACTGTAGTTGACAACAGCAAGTCTCTCATGCTACACTACCCTGTGTCTCATGCCATCTTCACTTCTAGGTACTCTACCGGACTGAAGCCATAGGCAGTGATAGGAGGCTCAGAGAGATCTGCTTTTGAAACACAGCAAGGTTGCAGAACAACAAAGTCAAAGTCAGTGCTCCAAGGCTTGGTGAGCTATCTGTAGATTTGGGTATAAAAGGTTGTCCCAGCACAAACAGTGATATAAGAAGGTGAGAGGACAGCTTTGCCTTGGAGTTAGAAAAACAGGACTGAGGTTTGCTGGGAAGGATTACAGGAACAAAAAGGCACACCTTCACTAGTTTCATCTTTGCTGCATGAACAGAAAGAATAAGAAATTATAATGTATGCCTGCATCTCCTTGAACAGATTCAGAAAACGGAAGAGGATGAATAAGGAAGGCAGCATTTTAGAGACATTTTTCCTAAAAATCTGTAAAGATTAACACCTTGCAAAATCACTTTCCATAAAAATTGAAGGATTACCAACATTGTTCGTTATTGCCTGTTCCTCATCCTCTAGACCTGATTGTCATTATGCTGACAGATGGACTAACAAAATCAGATGCAGAACAAAAGCAAAGTTTACTTTAGAGCTGGAAGGATATATGTTGAATATGAACTTCCAGGTGACAATAAAGTACACTCTCAAACCCATTAACAGATACAAAGACACAGCTAAATCACCTTTAATTATTGGTCTTAGTGGAATCATGACCATACTACAAAACCTGGCACTGTAAACACATGAGTTTAGGGTATGGCTCAGAAATGAACATTGGACTGAAGGACTTATGCATAGGAGAGAATGCTGAATATTAGTAGCAAGGCAAGAGGTTCATCTTCTTACATAATATAGCCTTTCACATGTTTATGCAAAATGTGTATTAGGATGACAAAGAAAACACAGACGTTAGCTTTTTATTCTAATCTAGTTCAAGCAGAGATAGATAATCAGGCACACTTGGAGCATTCCTCAGAGACATTCATCCAAACTGGTGCTCAGAAACTCTCCAGAACAGCAGTTCACCTGCCTAACAGTTAAAAAAGTAATTCCTATTATCCAACTTAAACTCTTGTTGCTTATCAAGTCAAATGACTTCTTATCCTTCCCCAGCAGCTATGGAAAACAACCCATCACTCTTAAATTGCAACATTAATAGCTGCTTCCAAACAGAAAGTCCATGCTAGTCCCCCAAAGAAACCTGATTCATTCATTTTTCTTCATGTGACATTCCCTAAATTGTGGTTTTCATTTTTTCTGTTATCCAAATTGTCTATTTCTAAGAGCCCAGTGGGAAAAATTCTTCCAGATGAGATTTTGTTACTCCCACCTTGGGCTCACATTAAACTTAGGGTTGCCTTCTTTTTGCAAGAGCATCAGTTACTCAGTTATCAGTTATTCTGTGAAATAATTAGTTGACAAGCAAAAACTCTCAGCATGTTTAACAGTTATGAATACTACAATTAGCATTTGGTTAGGGAACAACAGTTTTCAAAATTAAATAATAATATTCCTCTGCATGCAAATTAGCTTTATGGCTAGATAGATAGTGAAGTGCAGTGCATGATATGAAGAACTTATCTCTTGGCAGCAATGTTTGCCATCAATGACAGCCTACAAAGTGTTCCTTTATAGCATCAAGTACTGTTGAAAGCATACATATAGTAAGAACGTCTCTTAAATGAGAACTATTTGAAAAGTTTGCCATGACCACAACTTCCTTTCCCTCTTATGCTGGGGTAAGAGCAAGTACTAGGTGGGGAGTGAGGAACAAACTTGAAAATGTGATCAGGACCAACATGAAGTAACACGGCTTCACCAGGAACAGTCAAGCTGTTCCAACTTACTCTAGTTAAAGATTTGGCCAGAAAAGAGAAAGTAGATCAAACAGTAATACTTTATCAAAAACATTTGGTTTGATTCTCATCTCTGAGTAACAAATCACAAGGAAATGACAGTTGAAAGATAAAGGTAGCTATCGATATAAGCAAATGTATAAATGGCAAACAATATGAGCAGTAAGAAATACTGAGGTGGGGGGAGTGGTGGAATAAACCAGCTTTAATCTGCAGTTTGTAGTCTTGGACAGATATACTGAAAGCTTACAAACTCCATGCAGTTAATTTCAGTGCCAGCAGAACTGCTACCTTTGATTTCTTCTCACTGCCAAAACCAGGAAAGGTTCAGCAGACACTGTAGAAAAGGTTCTTTTCACCCCTCAGAAACTTTAGAATCACCATAATCTGCTTCCTTTTACAACACATTAATGTTCAAGGTTCAGAGAAGTCCAAAACAAACTGTTTCAGAAGTGAGAGAGAGACTGGGGGATCAACCGTTGATCAACAAGATGGGGGCAAGATAGGGGACATAACTCAAAGTGATTCTCATAGAGACTTGTGTCAGAGAGAAAAAAAGCAGATGCTTATATTTTCTAATATTTTTAAGAGTATTTTCTGCTTTTCCTATTAAAGAGCACAAGGCAAAAAATGAAGTGAGAAAGAAAGAAAGAAAAAAATTTAAAAAGTTTTCCATGAACAGTGATAAAGAAAATAATTTTAAATCATATTAAAACAATATTAAAATATATATTAAAATCATATTAAAACAATTACCCCACCATCAGAAAACAAAGTTAGATTTATCTCTGCATTTCAGGGAAATCAAACCCCCAGAGGTGAAGGAGGTTGTTCAATGTATGAGGGCGTGAGAGAACATTTTACAAAATCATCCTCTAGTTTGAAGCCAAGGTCAATGATTTAAACGTTAATGCTCATCTTGAAACTGAACACACAATGCACATAGGTGGAACCATCCCAACTAGCAATTACCCAGAGCCAAGCAAACGAGAACTGCAGAAATAACTATTGCTGTAAGTGAATTAATGCCTTCAAAATATTACACCAGTCCTGCCAGTTTGGTAGCCACTGTTCACTTCTGATGGTGATAACTCGTGAAGCCACAATACTCAGCCACATGCCTAGCATCTAGCTATATTGGGAAAACTGCAATTGCCACAAGCTGTCGTACCGCTAGGCAGTCCCAGCTGTGGCCAAGACATTAACACTCAGCTCTCCATCACTTCAGAACTCATGTCTCCACGCCACAGTCAAAAACAAATAAAAGATGAGCTGGCTACCACTGCATATATGAAGTTTAGTGCATCTTTACCAATGAACACACCCAACTTCAGCCTTGCAAATGTGTCAGTGAAGAACTTTCTTTGCAGAGCTAAACAGTCTTGTAGAAAAGGGAAAGGGGAGGAAAAAAACCCCAAAGCATTCATAATGACTGCATTTAAGGAGGTCTGACCAAACCTTACCCACCATACAGTGAATCCAATTCCTATGTAATTATATGGTTCACTGTTCACTTTTTTTAGCCCAAATTTAATGCAGCCCACACAAACTGGTGTCATCTTAGTGCTTATTACCGTAAAATATTGACCTCAACATGCTGAATCATAAAATGGAGTTTCTAGAAAAGTTTACAGGGTGCTGTATGCTAAGGAATCCCACACCCAGTCAAGTTTCCACTGTAGACATTTAGTTTCAGATTTGCAGGGAAACTGAGGACTACATTCCAGAGTACTGCTGGAGATACCTCCACTTTGATTTTCCAGGATGGCATTTTTAATGAACAAAATGACTTGAAAGGGAGAACAACCTGCAGCACTGTTGCTATAAAATCATGCTGAAGCTATGGCAACAGTAAGCTGAAAGAAGTCCCACTTCCTTCTTTCACCTCGTCTTCCTATATTCTCCCCACATCAAGAGAAAATCTGAGACTTCAACTCTTCATACCATCATGAATCATGCATTGAACTTTGTAACCTAAGTTATTGTTGGTTGTCTCATTTTTAATCACAGCTGCATGTAAGTAAAAGCATCCATCATTTCAGGCTGCTTTTAATCTCCAAAGCACACAAATCAGGATCCCAAAGCTGGAGATGCTCTGGGTTGGCAGAAGAAGAAGAGTGTGCAGAAGACTGTGTGGTGTTTAACTAAAATTGGCCAAATCCAAGGAGAGAAGAAAAAAAAAAAA
>VXBL01008731.1:810431-907839 GCA_013400195.1 Aramus guarauna
AAGAAGAAGGAAGAAGCATCAACTGGCTCTTAACCTGATTGCATTGCTTCCAGACTATAACATTTTCTCACTTTATCTTTCATAGAGTACACTCTTTGTGTTTAGAAAACATCTTGCATTTTAAAGATATACAAATTGCCTGGCATGAGTGAGGCCATGGGTCATCTACTGTGCATAGCCAGAAAGATGAATTCCCTGACCCCATTCAGCCTCAGAAATCATGATTGGGCCACTGCTAAATGAAGAACTAACATCCTTCGGTTCTTAGTGAAAATTACAATCACTGTAAAATTTATGAAACAGTCAATCCTGTGACCTATTTCCTAAAGTAAAACAAATGAAGCTTCTCCACCTTTAGTATGAACTATCTCTGTTCCCTTCTTGGAAGTGTTACATGTGTTCTACAGACTGTTTAGGAATAGATGACCAACTACTACTGAAAAACCCAATAGAACATGAAGCTTTAAAGAAGAAAAATTGGCACTGCAGGTCTTTAAAGCTTTCTGCTGTCCTCTCCACAAGTCCCACTTGTGGTTGTTCTCCATCTTTGTTTTAACACTGAGCAGTGGGAGCTGGTCAGATCCACAGACATAGAGAAACTCATTCTCACAAAGAGCTAGCTTATTTTGTAGAGAGACAGTCAATCTCTAGATAACAGGCTGGCCATGGAGTGGTCTGATGAACAGAGCAGAGATTTGAAAGAGAAGATCCTGGCTCATCAAACATCTGGATAAAGTGACCATGGTCATGTCACTTGATCTGTACTATGCCTCAGTTCCTCGTTTCTTACATAAAGAGAGGATTGCCAGAAAGAAGTCTAGTAATGATGGTGAGGAGCTCTGATGCTTCCCTGAGAAAGTTCACATATCTACTCTGTGAATTCTAGGCAAATTTTTCAGGCCATTATAGAGGTCTCTCTTTGCCCTTTAGGAAAGCATGCTACATATATCAAACCCCAGTGTGGAAAGAAACTGAAGTTGATCAATTGCAAGATTGCTACAGGGCCTTTTACCTCCATATGCGTGGGTCTGGCCCATATCATACTCTGGAGATCTGTTGTTTTGGGTGCTTTATCACTTTTTGTTCCAAGGAGGTACCCTATCTCTACACAAACAGTGATAATTAAACTTCTAGACAAAAAAAATATTCTCCCTCACATATCTACTTTATAAAGAAGCTTCAGATTTTACTACAAGAATCAGCAACACAAGGCTCAAAGCCTCTCAGACAATGCCCCACTGTCTTAAAGTCTTGTTCGTGTCTCTGTTGCTTTAAACCAGTAAGATAATAATAAATTTTAGACATCCGAATATACTAGTTCTTATGAAGATTCTCATTATATTTTTTAAAATGTTCAGCTCCAGGAGATAATCTCATCTTTTATAAATACAAAGGAGAGACATGAAACTGGATGGCTCTGAGGTAAAACTACAAAGCATGACATAGGAACACCTTAAAAATTCCAGAAAGAAAAGACAAGTAAATTGAACTGTTTGTCTATGCTTTTATAATAAAGCAAATCCAACAAGCAGTTTGTACTTACACGCCCAATTTTAGCGACTTGTTTCCTGTTTGGTTTAGGGGGTTTTATGTTTCGTTTTCTAAATCAGAATTGATCTCTGTCTCAAGGGTTTGGTTCTTCTTGAGGTGTATGTTCAATTGGCCCAGTCAGACCAGATTTGTATGACAGGAAGTTATTTCACTGGCACCATATTTATTTCCTTGTTTCCATTTTCAGTGACTAAATGGGGTGAAAATATTATTCAATGAAAAGCAAGAAAGAAAAAAAACAATTAGCAAAAGTATTTAATTTTGCAAAATTTATTCTCTGAACTGGCAAAGAATGTGACATTCTATTTATCACAGATGGCACTCTCATGATTGAATGAATGCTTTTAACTGGAGAAGATGTTCACAAGTCTTGAAAATGTTCACCAAATATTATGTTCTTCATAGGCTTAGCTTTTGAGAAATTATTGCACCAGTGATCATAGACAACAGGCTCTGAGGTATGAGGTCAGATTTTCCTTCCCTTTCCAGCCCTTCTGATAAATACAAGAGATCTACTTTTGGAAGTATTTACCATTTTTCCATCAGCAGAAGCAACAATAAAAATTTACCTGTTGAATTTGTACAACTGTAGCATGAACTTAGTTCTGGTAAATTCCATTTTCAATTTTTTTTCCTTCAATTAACTGGTACTGATAATATATTATCTGAAATTCAAGTTATGAATTTTTTTATTCCAAATGCTTTGAAAATGATACAGGCTTTTGACAGGTATTTGCCCTTTCAAAGCTGAATCAGGATATTAGTAATCCGTGATTCCTTTGAAAAGGTCAACAAGAGGTTTAGTATATACTATGTAAGAATGCCAGCTTACAGAAAGAATCTTGCCTTTGGGACTTTTGGGGGGTGCTGAAGTGACTATCCCACTCTCAGGTAGCAGATAAGTAAATAGTTAATTCTTCTAAAATAATTATCTGAAAGGTATCAAGTTAGCTTTTCAGTCTCTCATTTTCCATACCCATGCAGTACCCCATGTGCCAGAGGCACTTCTACATTGACAGAGTGCTATTTGGAATATCACCAAGAAAAGGCAATTGTTGTTGGGTGGTGGTTTTGTTTGTTTTTTTTTTTTCATATGCTAAGCTAACAGAATTATCAAAGGGCAGTAATAAACACAGTTTATGAGTCCTACTGACATTGATCCTGAGAGACCCTCAAGCCACCTCTTGCCTCAGCAGTATGCTCCAATTAAGTATATTTTAACATTAACTGTGTTACGGAACAGGCTAATTGTTGTTTTCAGAAATAAGACAGACAGTCCATTGGAGCAGTTAATAGAACTGAGCATGCCAAAAGGCATTGTTTTCTCCTTCAGTTATAAGGATGCCTTTAGCTCTTTACCATATAAGCAAAAAAATCACCCTAACAGCCTCTAACCTCCTCCCTGGAAACCTAGGCACTCTTTGTATGACACTCACAATTCATCATAGGCTTAGAGGAAAGTATCTAACAGACCCTATTTAAATGTTAGGAGAACACCACCAATTCTGTGACAGTAGCAGAAGATTAATTTCACCAAGCAACTAGGAAAATCATAGCTGCTCATGAAAAGGAAGAGACAGTACAGTTCAGCGACAGCTGCTAGCAAATGGAAATGCTATGAGAACTTCACCACAGTACTTTTAAATAGGCTGCTTTGAAATAATGTTAATAAAAATTGTATGTTTTAGTGAACCCGACCTAGCGCTCTAAGAATCAGTGGGAGATTAGGCATGAAGGATGAGCTATAATATCCATATGAAAGTAAGAACCATATTTGCGGTACACTCACTTGTCCGGCACAATCCCCAAAGCAGTGACCCTGTGGGTATTGAATGGAGTCTGATTCAAGGAGGAACATTCAGGGAGAACTTAAAAGCAGAGAATTGAGGACAAGTGTGATCATAAGCAAACATGGATCTGATGGTTTACCACTCAAATATACTATTTGCGAAAAGAAACCTATGACTAATTAACTGTTTATTACCTTTCAAAAAACAGCAGTGAGAGAACTTACATTTTTCACAAATATTTTCTGAAATGTAGAGAAAAACATTATTATCTTTTACACAATCTCAACCCCATTTACTACACTGGGCATTGTTTCTAATACAAGTTAGTAGAAGGCAGTTAAATTTCCTAATGTCTAAAAAATAGTATTTTTGTCAAATTAATTGTGTCAAATTAACCTGATTTTCCTACATCACGTGAAAACTGCAATTTTGTCATTCATGCTCACATAAAAAACTTGGATCAGATCTTCCTACCTGGCAGAGAGCAAGGAAAAAGAGTGGGGTTTTTTCTAGAAACAATATCCAAACAATTTATAAATTCAGAGGTGATATATAAATTACTATGTGCACTTGCTAAACCTCTGACTTCCACCAGCTTCCTATTTTGAATTAATCCCTTTGCAAAGTGCTATTGATCTTTAAAGTGCCAGTATGGAAAAATTAAAGCAATACCGAAATTTAACTATAAAAAAAATATGAGAGATCCACAGGTAAAAATTATCACTTTCAGTTCACTGGAAGATACAGACGAACTGAACTGAAAGTTGTGAAGGATTTCAGTGGGTATCGTACATTGACCCAGGCCGCTGTTGGTTTCAACAAGGGGATCAATAGGGAATGGAGGAGGCCAAAGTTGAAGGTTTCATGGTTATCAGCAAAGCAAATAAATGCAGTCAGCCCACACAAAAGGGCAGTAGATACTCAGATCTCACTGTAGGTATAACAAGGTATATTCCTTTCTTAGCTATAAGTCTTTTTTCTGGGCTAGGGTTGTTCAACCGACAGAGAAACTACTGCCACTTGCTCCAGAAGGCCAGTGAAGGAAGAACAAAATGAAACTGCAACCAAAAGTCAGAGCCCCAAGGGCCCTGCCTGTCCCTGCCCACCCCGGGGCTCCCCCTCCCCTGTCCACAGCCCAGGACCCCCTCTCAGCCCCCAGGACCGTTGGTCCCTGCCCCATTAGCATCACAGCAGGGCCAGTCCCCAGCTCCCCACGGCCCTGCCCAGCCATGGGCCCCACCAAGCCCGGCCCACCCATGGGCCCATGGCCCAGCCCTGGCCCTAGGGAGATGCCCGAACTGGGGGGTGCCACAGAGCTCCCCCAGCCCCCGTTCCAGCTGCCCTGCTTCTGGCTGGTTCCATAGGACAGGCCCTGGCTGCCCGGTCCTGCCCTGCCACCCCAGGAGTCATCACTGCTCCCAGCCCCGCTGTGCCCTGACATCCCCATGGCAGAGCCATGCATTGTTCAGGTAGAAGTACAGATCTTGCAGGTGCTGGGAGAGCACTGAGGCAGGTAATTCCCAGTTTACTGCAAAGGAGACAACGCCATTGCCCTTCATATGCTGCTTCTTTTCAGCAGCTGGCACATTGGGTATTAAAAGCTAAACAGGTCCAGGCTGCAGACAAATGCAATGACTCATACTCTTAAACTGTTAGCTCAAACCCAGCACAATTAGGCATGCCTCCAGACAATGTCTGGGCATTATTCAGGATGGGCACAGGCAAGGGATCTTTCCTAGGAAACGTTTGGGATGGAGCCACCTGGCTTGGGGAAGTGAAATGTGGAGAAAGGGAGTTGAGCAGTTTGGTGCTGTGTATGCTGTACCCGTTGGCTTCAGGGTCAGGAACCAGCTACAGGCCCATTTTATGTATTTGCATAGTCTGAGCCTGACTCGTCTGTCAGACACTGAGGTTACATCTGTGCTAGTAAACAAAACAGACCACAAACCATCCTTTGATCCTGAAGACCACAGGTTACAGTAGAGCTCTAGTCCCTGCAACTAAATGTTCTTCCTTGGCAAAAGAGGGTGGTGACATCCCTATTACCCAGCTGGGAACACTCTCAGGGACAACAGCTTTGGTTGGCCTGGGTCAAAACAGTCAGAGAGAGCATGCTAGCAATTAAACAATATGAATGATCAGGGTCTGTTGCTTTAAGCACTGACCCTGTTCAATTTACTAGTTTAGGCAGAGCCTCAGAGCTGAACTGCAGGGTAAGAATTTTTGTTTGTTTGTTTCTAAATGTAGGCATGTTTGAAAACCTACACATATTGCTGAGATTTTGTTGCTTTTGCTTCTTGTTACTCATTGTGAACCAATATAAATTGGCATAATCCTTGGCCATGAGTGGATTGATAATGTCCAGGAAAAAATAACAACATCAAGAACGAAAACAATCTTAAGTCGTGCTCCCTACATACGCTCGCAATCACCAGTCCCCCAAATTTCCTGGGTTAGAAGTATTTTCCATATACTTTGGAAGAGTCCAGGAATTTCTCTTCTATGAGTTTATCTGATAATCTTTTGGACCCATTTAAGCTTCCACAACCAAAACATCCTTTGGAAAGGAGTTCCACAAATCTATTACTTGTTCTGTACAAACTGCCTCATTTTGTTTGCTTTGAACTCAGTTCCTCCACCTTCAGTCGGTGGTTTTTTTCTTATCCTTGTTGTTGGCAGAAACAGTGAATGGTGGATCTGTGTCCACTCTCTCCAAAACAACTGTGATCTTGGAGGCCTCTGGCATTCCTCACCCCTGCTCCAGTCATTTGTTTCATGTATTTAGCCAGTCTACATTTCTCAGCTCTGTCTTTACTGTCCTTCTCCAAGTCTTTTTCAACTCTACCATGCCTTTCATGAGAAGTGAGAACCAGAACCACATGAGGTAATCAACAGGCAGGCAAACCATGGATATGTACAGTGGTGTTATGATATTTTGGATTTTGATCTGTAATTCTCTTTTTGAGGACCCTTACCATATGCTTTGCTTTATTTTGGACCACTCCTGATCATTGAGCTGACATTTTCATGGAACTATTTATCATAGTACCAAAATCTCACTTTTGAGTATAAATGGTCAGGTCAGAGCCCACCACTCTATGTGAGAAATTAGGATGATTTCCCTCGCAGATGTGCAACATTTTTGATTTACCTACCTGTCATTTTTGATTTATCTATCTGTCATTTTACTGCCTAGCCTCACAAGGTCCTTTTGTAATTCTTCAGAGTCAACTCTCATCCATAATACCCTAATTAACAATGTATTACCAAAAACTTTCTCATCTGAGTAATCTTCCCTTTTCCAGATCACTTATGAATATTTTTACAGTACAGGTCCCAGGAGAGATCCCTGCCAAATTCCACTGGTAACCCTTCAAGATTAAGGATGTATGTATTTCTATACAAATGCTAGATAACTGAAAAAAACAATATGGTGGAATTCTGGCTTTGAATGACTTTATAGATATAATAGGTAGAAGAAAGACAAACTGTGCAACATCATAATGCCAGATAATAAATTGCCATGGCCCTGAGTGCCCCAAGAGGCTTTAATTGCCCCAACCAGCCTCATCTGAGACACCCACCCTCACCTTCTGCCCTTGGACCCCAGGGCTCCAGCTAAGCTCAGGATTTGGCCCACAGTCCTAGCCTGAACTGCATTGTAGGTAGTCTTGCAGCCAGCCTTGTCCTCTGCTGTTGCATATCAGATTTGTGTCATTGTCTTGCCCTGTCCGATTATGACCAGGCAGTTGATGGAAGCACACTTGCTGCTCTCTGACAGAAATGAAATAGGAATGCAAAGTTAAAGTGATGCTATAATGCAATATGAGTGAGAGAAGGTGAGCAGACAAAGTTAAATGATGAAAAGAAGGTAAACAATTTAAGTGCATCCAGAAGGAACACAATTTGTACAATTCCAAGTGTCTTACCTTAATAGGAAGTTTGGTATTACCAGCCAGGAGGATGGTGATGTGAATTTAACTTGCTTAGACAGAGATCAGAGAAGCTGCCAGAGCAGAACAGGTAATAAAAATGTGAGAATTCAGTTACACTCATGTAGACTGAAGGAATGTGATAGTGAGAACTGACATAGAAATACAAGTTTTAAATATCACGAATGACCACTTGTTAAACTTTCTAGTCAGAAAACCCACAAGTAAAGAAGCAATTTGGCTTAGTCTTGAGCGGATGAGATGTGGTTTGCAATGTTACTTTTGAAGAGTTGCTCTGTAATTATGACTACTATATATTCAAATTTAGCATTTGCAAGAATGAAGTAGATTTAATTTCAAAAAAAAAAGAGCAACATAAAAATGAGGAAGCTTGTTAAAAACAAATTAAAAGGAACACATACAAGAACAAAATTATTGCAGGCAGACTTGGGATTATTTAAAGACAACTAAACTGGAGTCTTACTGTAAATAATACCTTCTAATCAAAGAGAAACAAAAAAGGACCCACCAAAGTCAGAACCACTGAACAACAATAAAGGAAGGCATTTAAAGTTAGAAAGACTTCCTTCAAAAAGGAGAAGTCTTATCTGAAGAAGGGATAAAAAAAAAATATAAATTCAGATAAATCAAAAGTAAAACTATACAAAGCAGATGAAAACAGATTTTGAATATTAACTTGGGTAAATAAGATCTTCTGTGCTCCCTGGCAGAAAATTTGTACAGTCTGTAGAGTTAACAGAACTAAAAATATTAGTCATTAAAAAAAAGTTAGATGAATTCTCTTTATCCATGTTCACTTAAGAAGAGCTTAGAGAGATTCACAACCACTTTCTTTATAAGGGACAAGTTTGAGAAACCACCAAAGATGAGTAGGGGACATTTATGAACAGACTGATAAAATAAATCCTGAAGAATCTCTTGAGCTCCATTGCACTTAACACCAAGTGGTATAGTAATCAAAGTGTGAGACTACTGAATTGCTGCTGTGGTGGTAATCTACTAACTTCCTCAGGAATGGAGAGTAGCAAGTGAAAAGCCCCTTTTTAAAAGGAGATTGAGAGAGGGTACAAGTAACCTACACCAGAAAGTTTGACTTCTGTGCAGGTGAAGCTATAAGAAATCATAGATCTGCTCAACACTTGATGTCCTGCTTATACTGGAGCAGCTTTTGCAGCAGAAAGTCAAGGCTCACAATCATAGCTATTAAGATTCACTGAAGGGTCAGCAGGTATATTGACAATGGCAGTGTGAGTCACAGGATTGCATGAATCCCCAGAAATCTTTTGACAAGGCAACTCTCCTTCAAATTATAAGAAACTAGCCAATCATGGTATAAGAAAGAAAGGTTCACTGTATATTCATAGTTAATTAAGAGCAGAAACAAGAGTGGGCATATATAAAGAAATTACCTCAGGAATTCAGCAGGTTTCTGAATGAAAACTGTTCAATATATTCACATATTAACTGATAAATGGGATAAGTGATGAATTTACAGATGATATAAAATTACCCAGGATAGTAAAAATGAAAGGTGTCTTTACATATGAGTTACATGACATAACATGAGTTTCTATACTCTTTCTACACTCTTTCTACACAAATCTTTAAGGCCACTGAGACAGAAATCTGGAATAAACACACCTTTGGTCTTCTTGTGCTAAGGACTACGCTGCTATCCCAAAAAGGCTGACACGCAGATAAAAAAATTACAGGCAGATGAGCTAAAGTGTATGGCAGGGAATGATGAAAATAGCTGAGCCTTCTTTATCCAATAGAACTTCTGCTCAACCAGTTTTTACGTAGACCTCACTGTCATGATTTCAAAGCATTTCTTTTAGTATCTGCTATATTGAGCACCCATGACAGTTACAGAATATGTTTCCCCTTTAACAGTTTACACCTTTGTGATCAAGATCAGTACACAAATATTTTTAAATTACAGAAATTTAATACACTCGGTCTTTTCCAGCCTCCAGATTACTAGCAACTGCCAAGCTCTGCCACAAGGCCAGGACTTTTAGATACTCAGCCTTCCCAGCACCCTCACCCCAGAGCAGCTCTAAAAGCACCTTCTGAAATAATAATAAAGTGATTAAAACAGAATCACAGAATCATAGAATCTTTAAGGTTGGAAAAGACCTCTCAGATCATGAAGTCCAACCATCAACCCAACACCACCATGTCTACTAAATCTGTCCCAAAGCGCCACGTCTACATGTTTTTTTAATGCCTTCAGGGATGGTGATTCCACCACCTCTCTGTGCAGCCTGTTCCAATGCTTGATCACTCTTTTGGTGAAGAAATTTCTCCTAATATCCAATCTAAATCTCCCCTGGCACAACCTGAGGCCATTTCCTCTTGTGCTTTCGCTAGTTACTTGGGAGAAGAGACCAACACCCACCTCACTACAACCTTCTTTGAGGTAGCTGTAGAGATCAATAAGGTCTCCCCTCAGCCTCCTCTTCTCCAGGCTAAACAACCCCAGTTCCCTCAGCCGCGCCTCACAAGATTTGTGCCCCAATCCCTTTAACAGCTTCGTTGCCCTTCTCTGGACACACTCCAGCACCTCAATCTCCTTCTTGTACTGAGGGGCCCAAAACTGAACACAGTACTCTAGGTGTGGCCTCACCAGTGCCGAGTACAGGGGCACAATCATTTCGCTACTCCGGCTAGCCACACTATTCCTGATACAAGCCAGGCCTTCTTGGCCACCTGCACACACTGCCGGCTCATGTTCAGCCGGCTGTCAACCAGCACCCCCAGGTCCTTTTCTGCCAGGCACCTTTCCAGCCACTCTTCCCCAAGCCTGTAGCATGGGGCTGTTGTGACCAAAGTGCACAGGTGGTATTCTCACAAAAACTGATAGCTCATTACTACTGAAGATACTGAAAATCTCACATGACAGTCAGTCAGTCAAAATAAGATGGAATAAGTTTGTTTAATGTAAAGATACTTGTTTCTTTCTTTTTGGTTTTGCGGTTTCAACCTCAGCAGCAGGTGACAAGATGCTCACAATTTCTCACTAAAAGCATAAAAGAGGTTCAAGACTTCAGTGTTCTATAAATACTCTAGACAATGACATTTCCATTTTCATGGTAAGCAAACGAAAAGATCAAGGCTGAGTGCTCATTTTCGTCTCTCAGAAGCGTCTGTTCTATTCATTGGTATTTCCCAGCAGCTGTGTTTCCGCCTACAATGTGCATTGCTGTGTAACAACAGCCGCATGGTGAAACACAGGACCAGTTTTAGGCTTTGCCGGATAAATATGTTTCACATCACCCTCACTGACTACTGGAATTCACATCATGCAACCAAACTTATAAAGAATACAAAGGAAATATGGAAAAAGTCCACTCCTGTAGTTGAAAACATTTACATAAATGCTATACAGAGTAACCAAAAGCAAGTGTTCTACTGTGACTAATAACAGTGTCTCCAGTCGTTTATATTTTGTAGGGTCACAATAAAGTGGTCCTCTTGCCAATGCTTTCTCCTGCTGTCCCCACAGAGATCTCAAGAAGTAAGAGTTGTGCAGAGGAAAAAGGGCAAGAGGTTGAAAATGTGTATGACTATCTAATGTTCTTTCATCTTTGCATTATTTGTACAGTTTTCAAATCCGCCAGTGAGAGCAACACCACCTAGGTGATAAGCAGAGAAGAGTGAAACATTCAGTGGCTGTGGCACTTCTTCACTGTATGAAGAAATGACCATGATCAGATCTTTTGAATAGACAAAGTGCCCTGAATGCACTTTCAGACCCATCTTTCACTTCTAATGAAATATAGCTGGGATGTCATTCATGCCAAATAAGCATTGCTGGCTTAAATTCACCTCCACTCACATGTAAGAAGATAACCTTATCCTGTGGCCCATATCCAAATACCCAATATTAAATCTCCAGGTGTCACTTTTAACTGATAGCCTGCAATTAGTGTTTGATGGCCCATCAATGCATTATGCAGTTCCTCCCTCTGAAAGAGTTTTCTCTTTCTTCAGATTGCCAGGATTGAAAAAACTATGTTCTAATACCCTGACTTCATCCAGTTCATTTTGAAACTTAATGTTTTTCAATTAAATCTCCTATTGGGAACTCATTCACTTCCATTGCACCAGCACAGCCAGGTTGCCTTGATTAATTACTAGCACTTAACCTTCTACTTCAGTAAGTCTTAGTATAATGTCTAATAACTGGAAAGCTTTAAATCAATGCTTTATGTCATTCCAGATCTGAAGCTCTGAAGAATTCTACAAAACTGAAGAAAGGCAGGGGCTACAGGGAGCCTGTGTTTAAGAACTGAGAGTGTGTGAGGTTCAGAGCTGATTCAGTGCCCAAGCTAATAAACCCAATTCATTCTGGAAAGCTAGCTCACGTAGGTAATACAATTCATCAAATAGAGAACACAGGTTTAGGAATCAAATTACACTTTCAGTCCTGGAGATGCAACACAACTGCCAGATTTACAATTTCTAATATACAGGAGCTGTATTCTAAAATTCCATGGGTAAACATATGAGAGGAAGCTCATTAACGTGGCAGAGATTAAACTCATGTCTTTCATTCATGAGAAGTCTACACCACTGACTACATGGAGTGTTTATTCTAAGTGCAGTGTTTTGGAAACAGGCCTTCACACATGGACCAAGATTTGCAAAGAAAACAAACAAACAACAAACTTTTCCAACTGAAATTCAGCTTCCTTATGCTTTATCTACAGGATAACCTGTGTGAAAAGTTCAAGATTAATGAAAGAAAAAAAAAAATCTAAAACCTGGGACTCTTATAAGAAAAAAGTAGATATTCTATTCCCAAAGTTTATTCTCATTTTTTGTTTGCTAATTAGCTGTGACTAAGTATACAAAGTTCCCTTGCAAGAGTTAGTTGAAAGCCTCTTTCCATTTAGTGGTAGGCATAGAGATGGGAAGAGAGCCTTCTTCACAGTCCTCAGATTAAAACTGAATTTTTGCTCATGCCAGGGCAGCAAACATTTATTAAGGTATGAAGGTATCTCACATTGTACAAACACATGGTGAAACATATTTTGATGAGTCTTGACCTTCCAAAACTTCTTCTGCAGCTGAACTAGCTCACTGAATGAAGTTTTATCTCCAGCAATCTCACTGTTCACTCATCTTTGTCAGCTGCCCTGTCTCAAACGTATTTCTTTCCCATGATAGGATCAGAACAGAAATACAGTCACAAACAGAACATAGAATTGACTGGGAACCATTGAAAAATCCAAAGCAGATCATAAGTACTGGCACGTTCAAAGCAGTCCATCCACAAGCAGCTTTACTCACAGGAGCACCCAGAAGAGCCTCTAACCCTTCCCAGTTCAATCTCATACAGCACACCAGAGCTCAGGTAAGTGGCTACAAGTCTGCTTACCTTGACTCAGCTGGTAGGCAGCAGCTATTTAAGTACATACCTTTAACCAGCTACAACACAAGTTAATTCAAATTCTCATGGCTTCAGTGAAACTACTTGGCAAAGCCAAGTGAAACTGAGTTCCATTTACCACAAGTGCACACATCATCCTTTGCCATCACTAAACCCATGAGCATAAGCTGTGGAAGCTTGACTCCTCAGAGCGGAGCTGTACAACCCAGTTGAAAGGATGGGTCTTGAGAGGCTTCAGAAAAACCTGTCCATCCTGGAAACACCACTGTCTGTCTTTCTCTTTTTTCCCTGGATGCCCCCACATCCACCTTTTTTCTACCTCTTCCCCCCCTCTACTCTCACTACTATTCATCCCCTATGTGGTGTCTACTAATTCCTATTTTTCTGGTTCCTTGGGGCTGAAGAAGTAGTAAGTTCCACTTGGCCATTAGGTGTAGAAGGGGATGGCACAGAGAATGAGTAGGTCTGACCCACCACAGTGTAATGAGTCTCCTAGACAGCTGCAGAGCACCTTTGGTTTGGGCAGCAGGCAGTTGAGAGATGTCAATGTCACCACCTCAGATGCTCTTAACAGTGGGTGATATACACAGCCTTGCAGCCAGCCAGTCCAAAGGCAGGTTTACTCTAACTAATCTACTCTGGAGGTGTAAAATGTACATGTAATTACAATCAGACCTTGATAAAGAGTTTTGCATATGTCCATTAGCATTATAGTGAGCTGACCCAAAGCTCCAGGCTCAGATACTTCCTGAATTGGAGCCTTGTTGGAAGGCAGAGATAAAATTTGCAGTCTAATTTGGTAAATGCTTGTTTAAGTTGTGTGTAGTTACAGTGACGCACAAAGGCCAATAAAATTAAATTCCCTATTTAAAAAAATGAAAATGATCCACTTGTTTTTCTTAAGTGTCCTTGCTAGTTGGATGCTGTGTTATATTTTACTAAACCTAACCTTTTAAATAAGCTGTAATTATCTTGAAATACATTTTCTGATTTATGATAAGGAGTGGATTATATTGAAAATGGGATGATGGCTTCATTTATGTCCCAGATCTGATTCACCTTTAAAACTGTATTTGTTTTTGCTTTCTGGATGCTTAGTAAGATATTTTCCTCTTTCTAAGGACATGATTTAATGATTTATCGAGAGTTCTTAACTCCCACTGAGGTCAAAACTATTACATAAGGCCAGCCCTCCAGCAATACCTTAAAGGGAATCGGAAAATTTCTGCCAAGGCATCACTGCATTAGAAACAAGATTAGAGGAAAAGTAGCTTTCCTTTCACTTGCCAAGCAGAGCTGCCCCTTTCTCAGACTGTATTTCTCTTTGGTCAGTTTTTCAGCCAAATTCTGTCATTCTATCTTTTTAGAATTCAGGCTCGCTTCTGTAAAATTCAAAGTTGGCAGAGAATTTTTTAAGAAAATATATGAGAGGCACAGGGGTGGATTTGTCCTGGCGTGCTACCCTGAATAGCAAGGGAAGGTTTTTCAGCTTTCCTGGATGCCACAGCAGAGCTGACAGTGACACTAACACAGCAAAATCATACACCGATATGCTACCACAGACGTCAGGTAGAGCCTGGCCCTGAACTGCATATACATCAGGAGAACAGGGCAGCTTGCTTACACCTTGTGATAGCAGAGGGGTGATACTGCTGACTAACCAGCTACTCTCTGTCTTGCATTACCCACAAAGTGACCCTGCTTTCAAAAGATGTAATTCTCCTGTTCCTCTCTGACAGACTGACAAACAGGTCTGGTTTAAACAGCATGGGAACGAGGTGGTAGTGCTGGATCACCAAACTGAGCTCCCACAGAGATCATGAAAGGTACTGAGCCATGATTCTTCATGTGGGAACAGCACAAACAAAACCCATTGGCATTAGTTCTAGCAGCTGCTTACTTTGTACCTCTGCTTTCTGCCATAGCAAACCCATGGGTTTATGCCGTGCTTTCCTCATCTCAGTGAGAACTCCCACACACTGCCAGGCAACTATTCCCAGCACCGTTGTTTTCTGCTCCAAGGGCAAGTTTCAGACCAGTGTCTTCATTCCCAGTTTAAATACAGAAGATTGTTTCCAACCAGCTAGCTGAGGTTCATTAACAAAAAATTATTTTTATTAGGTTCTTTTCAATCCTAATCTTAAGATTAGCAGCCAAATAAGTGACAACTACTTATGGACTGTGGGGTTGGCTGTAGACACGGTGTTACATCTCTTGTGTAGACACATACATAAAGAGAGCACAAATTACTTGAGCCTAAATGTCTGCCAGCAAATAAGAACCTCATTTTGATAAGGGTTAATACTGTTAATAGGCACAATCCCAGAAAGGTACAGAGGGTGAAATGAATAGATCTCAGCTCAGCAAGAGTGCCTTGTTGTACACTCATTGCTGAGGTGGAAAACTGTTCCTGAACCAGTCCATCCTCCCATTCCTGCAGCTCTGTGCCTTGCCAGCACTCATGCAACTCAGGGTGACATTTTTCTCCTGTATAATTTAGCTGATCTGTATTATACCTTAACATTTGGGAAAGGAAAAAAAAACAACCCAAAAACACTCATTCACTTCTATTAAAACCTCAGGATATAAATAACTTGGGATAAATAACATAGAAAGTTTGCAAACAAATTAATCTGTCTCATTCTAAAAAATTTTGAGAGAAATAATTCTTATATCAGTAATTCCAGCTGCATATCTCTCCAATCAAACAACACTACCATCACTGTTCAAGGATACAAACACCTCTTTTGTAGTTAACACTTTTAAATGGTATTGTGCTATCTACTTATGGATCTGACGATAATTACATGTTTGTTAGTAAATTAAACTTGTTAACCATGGTTGTGATCACAAATTGTTAGGAAATAATAATTGAAGTGAGCCAGATTTGTGCTTGGGGGTCTTTCTAACAATTTAAGCAAAGAAAAAGTCAAGCTCCAGAACTCTGAGAGTTCCCTGACAGTGCTTAATCTGGTAATGAAAATGTGTTTGTATGTGCCATAAATGTATTGAGTACCCACTCACATGCATTTCACCATCCCAGAAATGTCCATACCAGAGTACAACATTGACCTCTTACAACCACAGGGGGCTTGGTGCTACTTTTGGAAGTCTTTCCAGTTCTAACACCTGAGCAAATCAGGGATGGATTGTACCCTTAAAATCACATCCCTCCTGCTGCAGGATGAAGGGCAGTTTCCAGCTACAGAGATACTGGGAGCCATACGGGTACACCCCTAGCAGCGGGCACCTTCCCACCCCCCCCAACCCCCCCCAGAAGCACAGCCTGCCTACCCCACATAGACAACTTGTAGGATATCCTACAATTACCACCTTGGGGCAAGGGCTGCTCAAGCTCCACCTGCAATGAAGGCAAAAGTGTGTAGCAAGGAAGCAAGGCAGGGACGAAGCTTGGGCTGAGTTTTGCAGGGAAGGTGGGTGCTGGCCCAGGATCCTGATGAGTGCGCTACCTGTCCCTTTCTGCAGCCCCATACCCAGTCAGCACTCCTTTAAAGACACCGAAGCACTCCTACGACAGCTAGCAAGACATGACTGTGAATGATACAGGAATGCTTTTGATGGGGAAGCTTGCAAGAGGCCAGGGTGCAGTGAGACAGCAGGGAGGGTGGTCTGCACACTCATAAGCTGTCTTGTCATGGTCTGAACATGACTGAGAGATCATGTTCAGGTCTGAGTTTTCTCTCCTTAGCAATGAGAAGTGATGGCACAAAAGCAGCTTCACATGCACTTACTGGCACAAGAGACAGAAAAGCAGGCAAGCCTCAGCCCATCTGCAGCAAACAAGCCCAGGTTGCAGAACTGGCTGCAATGACTTTGACAGACAGAGGGACCCAGCTTGCCTCACAACAATGTGTGATGAAAACACCATAACCCTTGAAGCTTGGAGGTTAGCCACAGGTTGTGCAGAGATGTAACAAGTAACGTTACAGGGAACGGTCACACTTTGGTTTGCTTGATGGGAGGCCCGTGTCTGTGCACAGAGCGTGAGTCCCTGCACACAGCTATCTCCCCAGATGTAAGTTAAAGGAGACCAGCTGGATTTAACTCACCGCTTCTCACCTTTGTGCGCTGTGTCAGAGTTGCAGGCAGGCAGCCAGGAGTGACAGATGTTGCTGCCCTCTTTTATGCCTTTATAGAAAGGTGTGTACAGCTCCAGACCAAGAAAGCCACTACCATGTTCAAAGGTGAGGTACTGCCAAACTGGCAATATTTCTCTTTTTGGCCCACTTGGCCCATACCTCTAGCTCTTTCAGTTCAAGATAAGAGGAGGAGGAGGAGGCTGATTAGATATATATATCTATATATACTTTAGGTAGCACTCGAGATAGCATAGTAACCAGTGCAATGCAAAAGCTGGAGCTAGCAGTGGCTTTAGGAGGAGGAAGTTTTATCAGCCTTGTGCAAGCGCCCTTTATTTTGAGTGTCAATCAAACAGTGAAAACAGCAGCATGAAGAAGAGATGGACCAGGGCACTAAGGGTATACAGTATAGAAAAAGTGGCGAAGTGCTAGGCCAAATTCACAACCACCTGACACTGACAGTTTATGAAAATACACCTGTCTGAAGTATTATTTTTGTCCCTTTAATACCCCCACTCCTCCATTTGTCATTTTAGTCATCTTCTTAAGCATGATTCAGACCTTATACCAAGACATTTGTGGCAAAACCCTTATGATTCCCCCCCTTTTGATTACCTCACAGCACCTGACATCCAGGAACTCTGATCAGCGTTGTTATGCTCACCCCTCCATCAACAGCTTTTCCCCTGGTACTTTAGGACAAGTCAAGCCCCTTCACCTGTTTCCTAGTCAAAAAACCCAGGTCTAATCATTACTTCTTCTGGAGGCAAGGGGAATCAGGGTCTGAGTATGACAGGGTCTGTTCAGTGACTGAAATGTGTCTTATGCTTACCATTATGAACACCTGATTGTGTATTACCAAATACCTTTCACCTGCATCCATGTAGGACAGCTTGCTACTCTTAGCCATAGCCGGCATTTCAAAGTGGACCTGCCCAATATCAGGAATTTTCTAAAAGCTCCTCTATTTAACTTTTTTTTTTTTTTTAAATACCTCCTCTTATTTTTCTTCTCTGTGAGAAAAGTAAGCTGTGAGTCCGCACACCGATTATGGTTTCACACAGGTTATCATGACTGGTGCTTTTATAGTACTCAATGTACAGGAAGTGGGGTATAGTGTCTTCATGTGTCAAAGTGTGGAACATGACAGCTAAAAGCAATGGTGTGCACGAACCTTAGCTAAAGTTATGAAAGTATGGTTTTTTACCCTTCTCTACTCGCATATGGTTCTTCTTACAATACTAGTTTAAGGCATAACAAATTTTTGGAAACCTGCAGTCAGAAAGGTCTTCTTTCATGCTTTCTGTTCATCTCAGGGGAACCACGAAGGAGAGTTTCTGTTTACCATTTTTTCCTCTCTGCAACTCCAGTGACTGAAGTGGGATTATATTATAAATCCATGCATTGTTTGCTATCATCTCTTATTGTATAATATCACTGTCCGAATTTATCCTCTTCATTCAGAAAAAGATAAGGAAAAGGGAAGGGATTTTTTTTTTTTTTTAAGGAATATAATTTTAAAGACAATAAAGATCTGAATTTTGTAAATGTAACAAAGTCTCAGAAGTTGAAGCCAAAACCAGTGCAAATATAAAAGAAAATAAATTCTAATTTGAAATAGAAATGCAATCACCTTGTTTAAAATTTGCGTATTATCTTTTGGTCAAAACATTACAAATAAAAGCCATGGCAAGTGACAGTTAAGCTACTCTTTCACAAGAGCACTGCAGTATGCACCAACATAAAAACTGAGCCTGTCCACAAAGCTTAACCACTTGATTTCCTAAGTAACTGCCTTTTCTTTTAAAGACTTCAATTTGTTGGACAATAAGGAAGTGGTAAGCCAAAGAATGATTGAAATCTATGATCCGTCAACCACAGACGGAGCTGATGCATTGCCATTGTAAAAACAGAGTCGTAAAACAGAAAATGAGATAAACCATATAGTTTGAGTACGAGATGGTTGTTCTTATTTGTCTGTGAATTATGAGAAAGTGGTGACTTCATTGCACATGAAGCCCTGTAAAATGATAATACTTAGGTATGTAGCTTTCACATGTCCAAAGGAGTGTGCAGGCTGTGCACTTGAAATTACCTCTTCGTGTTCTTGGGAAATAATGTGATTGCATCTCAACTGCCCACATGGAGCAGTTATTTCTGGTGACCATGGATTGCAGGCATTAGAGGGTAAAATATGCATCTGAAATGATACCGATACCATGTTCAGTGGGAAGGCTGGTGCCTTCTCTTCTTACAGCAGTGCTTACTACAACTGCTCAGCCAAGGAGTTATCACAGAGCACACCAGTGAATACTTACTTCTGTATGCCTACAGCATACCACTCCCGCACAGACATACCTTCAAATAGCCACTATACCAATCTCATAATGTTGATCCATGAAAACAGAAATAAACCATCTGTAGAAGATGATAAAGGCTATTTTCCTCTTTGCTTGATATAGCAAAAAGGTGTATATAAGAAGAAGCCTTGACAGGTTAGACATATTTGGGTCATAAAGTCATTTCTTTTGTCCAGTAGCTCTAGAAATTACTGCATTTTTGCATCTCCAGATGACTGTGACTATGAACAAACTGTCAAAGTTAATATATGCTGTGTTGTTCTTGATCAGTGACAGAAATTTATAACAAACATTTCCAGGGCATTTACGAGCACTGCTAGCATTTCTGCAGCAGAAGTGACAGAAATTTGGCAAATGCTGTATATGACATGGAAGAGGTATGCACTTTTTTCCTCTGCTAAATGGTTGTCTTGAAATTCTGTAGACTTTCTTCAATTGAATGAATTTGGTTGAAGACAGCAGGTTTTAATTTCTAGTGTCTCCAGGACTGTACAACTGCCTCTGAACTGAAAATCTCTTCCAGGTAGCCAGCACTTTTCAGCTACACTGAAAAGGATCCTCTTTGAGCTTCTGGCTTTGCTCGTCACAATCTCTCTCTGTGAAGCAAGATTAAGTTGAATAGTCCAAAGCCAAACTGAAAAGTTTGGAAAAAAACCCACCTCTGTTATCAGGAGAGGTAGCAATTTTATTTTCTTGCTCACAGGTAACACCTCCCCCAAAAAAGCACTGCAAATTGCCTCATATTATCAATACATGTCCTTCTAACATAACTATTACCTATATTTTTCTCTTTGGCCAAGTCTGTCCTGCACACATTGGTTGGCTTTGTCATCTCTCAGTTTCAGCAGCTTTGTGCGGTGGATAAAACTCACATGGCTGAAGAAGTAAGTTACTGTCTCCAGCCACCTGTTTTTCCCCAAAAAAGTGGAGAAGTCTACCTCATAAATCAACTCCTGAACTACAGCAGTATTAAACTAGCACCACTACCAGGATGAATCTCAATAACCAGACCAAAAATTGTAGCAGCAAAGGATTTGCCTATTTCTAGTGACAACTTCAATATTGAAACGAGCCGCTCAATGCACAATATTGTAATGCATTTCAGCAGCCTCTTCTAATTGTAACAAGCTTCTCTCAGATACATGGTGTCTTTGCTCAGTCAGTGTTTTGGTGTTTAGCCCTGAAAATGTTGTATTTTCCAAAATGACTGTTTAAAAAAGAAAAAGGCTAATAACACTAATTAGTGCTAATTATAAAAATCACTAGCATAACTTTTTGACATCTAGAGCATGTTTTAACTTCTTAATTTCCCTTAATAAGTTTTTCCTGAATTGTTCTTTATTTATTGCTAACATACTCTAGGAAGTTTTGTTATTTCACACAGATTTATCATTCTGAAAGCAAAAAAGCCGAGGAGAGGCCACTTTATATTTAATCCAAAATTTTCAAACTGGGAGAAGATTTTGAACATAAAAGCCTTTCTGGCTCACTGTCTGACCTAAAGACTATGGGGCTAAAACCACTCTAAGCAGAATTTTTTGGTGTTCCCCAGTGGAACTGGGACTGTTATAAGCCAGCGGAAATACTTACATGCCTGGACACACCTGTGTTATCAGCAGGCTTAGTTTCTTCAATTTATAATAATAAATTTTTATTACTTGAGCCCTACTAACTGGTAATCATAGAAAACAACAAAGAAATTCAGTGTAGAGGTCTTGTCTCATCCTGCTATCAGTTTGGCCTGCATGGAAGAAAGTAGCTTCACTCACAGATTTCACAGATAACCTAAAATCTGCAAGGATTTTTTTCAAAGGATTAGGGTCTTGTGCCCAAGGACACAGCATCTCGGGGTATGGCTGCACTTCCCAGTAAGCCAGGGCCGGTGTGGGAACCACACACTGGACCCCTGATCACTCTTCTTGTGAAGTCAGTCCTTGCCTCTAATTTGGACCACTTCAACAAGCACTCTACAAGGCAATGCCTGAAGATAACAGGCACTGCTCCCAATTCATAATGGACACGAGTGCATTTGTTTTGGCTCTCTGCCATCTACACAGCCTTGTAACAGCATCCCAGTAGATGCTGCATCTTTGAACACACACCACATCCTAAAGCATACAACATATACCTTCTAATTTGTATGCTAAAAACACCCATCTGGTGGGTTGTAACAGCCCCTGTATTATTTCAGGCACTCTGAACTGCAAAGAAACATAAAAAAGTCTTCAGGCCAGAGCGAGCCCAGGAGAGATTTAAGCCAATTTCTACTTAAGGTCCATTTGAGCCATGGCCTTGGACATTTGGTCCGAGGATTTTACCTGTGGCTGTGATTTCTTCAGCAACACAGGCATTGCCTAATGTCCACTCTGTCTTCCTGGATGCCACAAAGTCCTAGTCTGAGGTTACCCTTTGTAAAAAAATCTAGTCCTTCAGGTTACAGCTTGTTAACATGGAGGCACTCACGTACGCATAAGCTAAGCTATCATTTTACAGCACAAGAGATCCTCTGCCCTGGCACATGGCATAGGCACTCAGGCTATGTTTATTCCCTCTGGCTCTGAGGCCATCTGGCACTAGTGAAGTGCATTATCATCCAAAAAAGGGTGCCCGCATCCAAACTACATGTTGGGCATGGTGCCTGGTCTGTGCTAATTCTCAAAACATGCCCACGAATTGTTTGGAAGAGGCCTGGGCCAACTGGCCCGGCAAAAACCATTCCAGGGACCGCTCAAACAATTTAACAGTATAGACAATGAAGTTAGTGCCTGGGCCTGTCTTCTGGCCCTGTGTAATTTCAGAGCCTGCAACTAAAAAAAAAAAAGGCTGCTTCTTTCATGAAGCATACTTCTTTCTCAGAGTGGCATAAAGTGTTTCTCATCTACTGCATGCTAAGAGTGTCTTCAGAGATCAAAAAGCTTCTGGAAGTCAAACTACACACTATTTACCGTATCCTGGGAGCACTGCAAACTGAGCACTTGAAACTATACTAATGAACTGATAAAGGAAAGAACCATTTGTAATATTTCTCACTGCATGTTCAATACATGGAGATCTTTGCAGTGGGCAGAGCTCCAGGGGAGCTCAGACAAGCCCAGGTACCAATGGATGTGCAGAGGAACAGGCTTGCACTAGCCAAGCCATAGAAAGCATTCAGCTGAGTAATTTAAAGCCAAACAGCTTTTGGGATGCTGGGGCATCATATCCATAGTGGGTTTCACTCCTTCGCTTTTCTCTGATTTGTGAGGAGACCACTTACAAATGAAAAAAAAAAAAAAAAGGAAAAAGAAAAAGAGAGAAAAAAAAAGAAGATGCTACAAACAAAATAAATAGAGAGGCTTTAAAAGTTCCTGATGCAAACTATGAATTCTGAATTCTGTGGCCATTTTAAACAAAGTAAGGAGAGAAAAAAAAAATCTGCTCCCATTTATCCTAGGTTAAATGCTATGAAACTGGAATAAAAGTTTCTATAAACTTAAATTGTTTTTCAGATTCCAGCAGCCATGGAGACACCACAACACAAGATGGTCTCAAAACTCCATTTCTTCTAATTCTTTTTTTTTTTTTTTTAAATTGGTGCTAGGAAACTGCATGGTATATTGCTTCTGTAATAACTACAGGCATTTTCTAAAATAATTGGCAAGACAGTTGGCTTTAACAGCTTTACTTATCAGCATAAATATGTACACAACCACAGGATAAAGGCATCTTACATGGCAATAGTCTGTATACAGAAACTCAAGGGTGGAAGGGATCTCCTGGGCCATTGGCTTCAGCTATCTGCAACTACGGGTGACCATGCCACATGGTTCCAGCCATTTATCAAGCTTCATCTTCGTAACTAGGTTATTTGCCTCCAAGACAAAGATGTTCTTGAATTTTTGCTTTCTGACAGTCAGAAACCTTCTAATTTTCAGACTGAAGTTATTCATAGTGAGTGCACGCCATTGTTCCTCAAGTTGTCATTGTCATTGCTGAAATCTCTCTGCTCCCCCTCTGCTATTTACAGAGAAAAGGCCTATCCCGCTGTCAGCCTCGGGAAAAAATAAATCCCTTTACAATGTGTTGACACCATCAATGATAAAGCTCTTTGCACTATTAATGGCAAACCTTCAATAACTTTACGTCAAAAGATATGTGCTGGTTATCTCATCAATATATCAGATTACCTTGGCATAGTCTTCCTTTGGTAAATAGATTGCATTTTTTGGTTTTCTTTCACTGCGATAGCTTTCATTCTTTCTTCTAATACTCTGCAAACCACTCAAGTCAAGCTAACGAACATGGAGTTACCTTTTCCCTTTCAGAGATACAGGTATTAGAGCACAGGTTAGTATAAGGATAATAACCCAAGTTCACAAAGGCAATATTAATGAAAATCATAAAGTTCTTTATTCTTTATATTTTCTTGTTTCTTATTTTCAGGTTTATTTGTGGGGTGGGTTTTTTTGTTTGGTTGTTTGGGATTTTTTAATTATAATATGTATAATGAAAAAGTCAGCAAAATCCATTAGTGGAGAAAAACATTGAAAATTATTTTTTTTAGCCTTCAACTTTGCACTAAGTTAAATTCTAGTATAACCTTTCAGTTATAAGAACAATTTGTGACACTGACTTTTCTGTAAAGAAATACATACGAAATCCAGATATTTTTTCCTTGAGAGTCAGCAAATACCACTGAATGAAAATCCACAGGAGTCTCAGAGTACTACTGCAGTCAACTGTTTTAATAAGTTGACTTTCTAAGATTCAATTCACTTGCAAGCCTCAGTGGGTACGTGTTCTTCTGCCTCTAAAGCTGAAATGGTCTTAGCAGATCATAAAAGAAAAGACATTTTTTTCCATAACTGAAAACTCCTTAAGTAGGCTCATGGATTTAATTTAAAGGATCTGGCAAAACAAACATTCAATGGAGAAAGCTTCAGCTGAAAACAATCTATTTGTGAATGCTATAAGCAATAAAAAAAAAAAATAAAATAAAAAAAAAAAAGGATTGGAAAATAGACTCTAACCATAACTCTAGCAGCCATGCATCCACCCAGATTTGCTGAGAAATTTTCAAAGTAGCGTTGCAAGTACCCTTGATCTGTGTATGTTTACTACTGCATCGCGTATCACGTGTATGAATATGACGTGAGACATAGCATGGGTCAGTCATCTGAGCTTTTGACTGTGGGTGCTGCTTTCTAGTAAAACTGCAGGCAGAAATACTGTTACAATTATGCCGGCGCTTAACCTCATTTCAGTTCTTTTATATTTATGTTTTGCTGTCTTTCCAGAGTTGTACATCTATTACGACAGCTTCTGTATTTGGACTAAGTTTCAGCATTCCTTCTAATTTTGCATAAATCACAAGCCGTGGCTGCCTGGTATCCAAATTAACTTTTTGTCATAAGTAGCCTTCACCACTTCCATCAAACAAGGCCTTTTCTTACTTCTGCCACCTACATATCTGCAAATGATTTCTTCTCTCAATTCACAGATTCTTCTGATTTTCTCTAAATTTTCCTTAATATACATCTGTCTGCGTTGCAGCTCCCTGCTAGCATCTACTTTCTGGGACTACCGGACACATTCCTCGCACTTTCTTCTGGTGTCCTGTCTTAATATCATAGTCTTATATTATTTATAAAAATAGACAAACACAAACACCAAGCTGCACATACACTTAGGTATTTGCACTGATTTCCAGTGTAACTACATTATCTATCTTTACCACTTTCTTCATGCTTTCCTCCTCATGGTTAGTTCCATTTGGTTCTTTGTCCCCTACCTCTTCAGTAAGTGCTCAGATTTATGCAGAAATTTATTCAATAGTCTTGTGAAACTTAAAAGGTAAACTCTTCAGGGTATGAACTATTTGCTTCTCTCACATTTGTCTTTGTTTGTTTTTGTAGAGTGCTCGGCATGCCTAATTTTGAAATACTAAGTATAAGAGCCAATGCCATTAACTCCTCAGCCCCCAAAGTCACATGTCAGTTCAATTTTCAGGCTGTATATTCTCAATAAGGTATGTTGCGCACAGTCCAGGGAACGGGTTGGATCCAGGGACTGGATTCATGCCTCTCTCTTAATTTAAACATAGTGAGGTATCAAATGTCTGGAGGAATATGGCATGTTGTAGGCATAAATTGTTACCTTAAGCTACTTGAGAGATGTCAAACAAGAGCAACATTTTGAACTTTTGTCATCTTCATTGCTGCAGAGACATGGCGTCCAAGCTCATATTCCCCACATACATACTCAAAACTCCCACTGGCTCCTGGTGCTTCTGCATAGACTTGATGAGAGTCTGCAGAGAAAAACTGCTCTTGGAAAACTATCTTGGGAGCTGATTTTGTCATCAGCAAAATCACATGGATTCTGCTGAATGTTTACAGTAATTCCTTTTAGGAAACATTCAGTAGTTCACCACACAGAAACACTTCATGCTACTGATACCATCTTATCTCCTGGTAATTTAAAAATAAAAATATGTCACAACAGCAGAATATCTACAGTAACATGTTATACATATTATTAATCCATGAAGACATCCTGTCTGATTAAATGACTGTCCAGTATCTTAAACATTTATTTCTTTTAATAAATCAAACTTTACTTCTAATTCCCTTTCCCAGAGGAGCTATACATATACACACACACACAAAAAAAAAAAAAAAAAAAAGAGGACTAAGTATTATTGCAAGAGAAAATGCAGATTAATCAACTAAATAGACAGAGACCAGAGGTTGCTTAAAAGCTGTGCACAAGGGAGATTCTTCTTCCCATTTTGGAGGTGTACTCCATAACAATGTTGAGTTCTCATCTTGAAGTACTCACATTTATTCAGGCTTCCCTGCTCTGACAGCATGTTATATGCCTGCGGTTTGGAAGCTACAGACTTCACCCTGTAAGCTAACGTGAGACTTGGCGCTCATTTAGGAACAGCTCTCAGAAGGCGCTGGTGAAGACTCCGGCATGCCGGGACCTCCCCACCAAACCCAGCTCTGTGGAAGCACTGGCATCTCTCGATCCCATCAGCTGCAGACTGAGACACCCTTCCCCGCATTGCATCTCTGGACCCTTCCACTGATACAGTTTTCTTTTGTTCTGACCTACTTTGCACAAACGTCCATTCACTCACCACTGACAGAACTACAAATCACATTTTCCCTGCTTTCCTTGCCCTCTCTCCTCAGTCCCTTCCCCACTTGCACATTATCCCTTTTTCTTTTTCATTGTTATGTTTTTTCACTTATAAATAGATGTCTTTTTGTATCTGACCTTTGGTTTGCAAAACCTTCTCCACCCTATGGCTCAGGAGAGGCCATTTTGGTCTTTCTGGTTTTACAGTTCTCCCAAGAATGTAATTTCCTTGGGAAAAGGAAAAAGAAAAAGAAAAAGAAAAAAAAAAAAGAGAAAGAATGGATTCCCCTTCATATCAAAATCCATTCATCCACTTCTAATTTTAGTTTCCCCTAGCAAACGCTACCCTGTAATTAAAACATTGGCAGATGACAATTTTACAGAGCTTTCCAGTTCAAGTGAACATTATTGTTAAACGTGCTAATTTTCTGTCTGACAGTCTAGTAAACTGACTCACTGAAAACACGTAGGACCATCCAGATTAAGGTTCACAGGGACCACTCTACACTGCATCATTCAGACAGACTCCGTTTCCACAGGTAGTATTTGCAACAGGACAAAAACCAATGAACAGCTGATAGAGGCCAACATACCAGGCCCAATGCTGACATCTACCAGCAGATGATTTAACTTCCTTCTCACAGGGACGCTGTACACTCTCTTCACTCACATATGCGCTGAATGTCAAGTAACAGGACCACTGCAGAACCAAGCCACCAGAATTGTTTCCTTCCCATGACCTAAGTTACCGTTTTCCACAGACCTCTCAGTTTTCCTAACCTAGGAACAAGGATTCAAATTAATGTGCCATGCTCAACAAACAAATGCCAGTGACCACAGGCATAGTCATAGATACATTTTTGCTAGTAGCTCCACTTGCACGAGATCCCCTATGACCACTCATTCCTACCCTCACCCACCTCCCTTTTCACTAGCCATTCCTTCCATCCCCAAGCCCCTTTCTATCCCAGTCCTAAGTACAGCTGCACCAGCAAAACTAAAGGCAGCTGTGAGCAGCATTATAGAGGTAGAAATAAGTGCCTGGGGAAGGGCAGCACCTCTTAAACAGGCTTTATGCCAGATAAGATAGTTTCAGAAAGGAACTATCCCATGACGTAGAAACGATCTGAACTTTTTTACAGTTGAGCTACACCTGTGACAGTACTAAAAAGGGATTTTGCTTTTTTTTTACATCAGCAAAATGCAAGGGTACAAATTCCAGTTAGTTTTCTACCCACCTGTTTTAGAGATTTTAGCCTGACAACTGAAATCATACAGCAAATACTTCTGTCAAGTAGAATGAAGTGGGCAAACTCAGGGACGTCAATAAGCTTCAAAGACCAGAGCCCAAGAGGGCATTAATAGTTTTATCGGTCCCTAAAAAATGAGCAAGGATGTGTCAAGGAACACCCACAGCATGGCACATGTGAGCTACTTACTTCTTCCTCTCATCTACTTTACAATGCAGAATCTTGTCTAGTTTTAGCTGGGAGCATCATCTTCCATCTTTAAGTTTTCTCTCATAATCAATACAAATCAGAATCTCTCGCAAGGCACATTAGACCTTGGGGAAGGTGGAGAGAGAAATTGTTCATGTATCTTCATGCAGCACTGCCTGGAAAAAGTAATGTAGGGCTGTGCTTTCCTCTAATAGAATGAGGGGAATTGTAAGACATTGGCTGCTTTTTGTTCAGATTTGTGCAGATGAGCAATGCTGTGCTTTGATTTCTATTCAGGGGAACATATTTTTAGATAAAGAAATGAAACAGGCTTATTTCAATAGAAAACAGGGTTGTGTTTTTAAGTTTTTTTGCAAAACAGATGTTCTAAATTTAAAAAAATTCTAGCTCTACACTCCTAGACCTCCTAGCTTGCATTAACATTTTACTGATGCAACACAATGGAGTAAAACATGAATAGAGGTATTAAAATTGTGTTCTTTCAGGTTTAATCTGATTTCTCTGTTACCACCTTAATAGCTCTTCCTTTGGGGATTCTGTTGTCGCCAGACTCCTGTGGGAGTTTGCTGGTAAATTTGCTGGGCCTCCCAGTCCCTGCACAGGCGGTGAGTTGTTCTGTCCGCTTTGGTATTAGCCTTTCAAAGGGGATGGTGGATTAGTTGATGATGGGTGTACCTTTCAACCTTCAAATATAGTTATTTCACTTAAAACATTGTAGGACCAACCTGCTTAGAGCCTTCTGAGTAGTTAACATAGGAGCGTTTTGCCTATGGTGAGCGAATCAGGGCTATGACTGAGAGATGTCCAGTACTTCATGTGTCTGTAGTGATCCATGGAGCAGAACCTCAGTGGAAGCACCCAGAAGGAAAGCAGGCTCTTTTCCCTAAGAGTGTCTTTCCCCTGCTCTTATCCGCATGCAGTACAGCGTGCCGGCAGGAGGCCTGCCCTCTCACTCATTCCTCCTGCCTGCATAACTTGCCTGCCCTGGGAGCCTTCAGTGCCTTTTACAAACTCATTCTGCATGCCTTGGAATAAAGGGTTAGCCTCTCAGATTCCAGAAGTAGTAATATGTTGGCCAGGTTTTGAAATCCAGCATCTCTTTTGCATGTTCCCTTCTCCTGAGAACGAGTTCACTCTCTTAATCCCAAGAGATTTTAATGCGCAAATTGCATGTCAGAGGAGAACATTACACACCCAGCCAGTGTGCACAAAAAGCAGGGTGAATCCACTAACTGGTACATTGCTACTTGACATGAACTTGCTGCTGCTTGCCAGTATAGGACTATTTCCAGTGAAGGTATTTAAGGTCATCTTGCAGAGAAAAGAGACATATCACACATGCATGCGTGATTGCTCCTTGAACTACACAATAAGCTGAGTTAATATTGGCCAAACTAAAATAAAATATTCCAGAGATTAAAATTACTGTGCAGGAGAGCTACAGAGGCTGTCCAAGCAGTTAATTAACAGTGCAAGCAGTGGTGGAGAAAATGTTAGTGGTGGGGAACAGCTTAGGCATCCAGTTAGAGACATGCATTTCACTGTTTTCCATTATTTCAAAAGCAGGCATTTCTAGCACCAGCCTGCTGCACATGGATCTCCTTTTTTTTTTTCCCTGAACAGTCTTCCCCAGCTCATCTAGACGGTCCTTGCCTTACTTTAAGGTTAAGACTAAATCAAAGTTCTCATGTGTATGTGGGTGTTCTTGTCTGTCATATTGCTATAATTGGCTATAGAAAAATAAAAGTGAGGCTGCATGAATAGAAGGCTGCACGAATAGAAGTGTACAAACCATATTAAACTGAATGGGCGCTTCTGTTTGGGGCTGATTGCAAGTAAATCTCAGTTTTCAACTTATGTACATAAATTTGTATCTCATACCTTATTGTCTAGGATTAACATCACTACAGTTCATAATCCTTTCCTCAACGGCTGAATTTCCAGCCATTAATGTCATTCAGACATCCCGAACTGGTGCTAGATAGAGGTCCAACAGTATTAATTTTACCTCTTGGCACATAAATGTTTTCAGACAGTGACAGCTCTTCATGTAAAATGTCATTCATGTTTGACAACTAAGTAGCCGGCAGCAATCCATATGCAGGGTTATTCACCCCATCACCCAGTCTTGACTCCCATACACTTTGCAGGTACTAATTTGCTGAATTAGTACATATAAAAACTGATCAGTACTTGCAATATTCTACCTTTTAAAAAAAAAATTGCTTTTATTATTCTTATTCTCTACAACAGTGTTTGGTCAACCTTTTTCAAGGTACAGATCTGTTCAAAGCTATCCAATGAAACTACAGATCCCTGTATAGCAAATTTGGACTTGTACTTTTGTTAGTTACAATTTGGAAATTCCTTAGTAGTCATTAGACGATGGCTTGAAAAGCATCTGTCACTCTTAGCCTATTTTCAGGAGCCTTTTCCCTTTTCCCCTGACCACAAGGGGGATTTAAAGGTAATCTGCCAACAGGCCCGCATACAACATAAAATAACATCCTAACCACCCTTAAACTAAACCCCCGACACACACTTCAGCCCTCAAATGAAAAGACTGATAATTGCAGTGGTCACTAAAAGGATCATTCTATGATGAGAAGTGAATTCCACCTAATCGGTGCTCGTTGCTTTCACTCAAATTTTTCACCCCACAAAGTTCTTCCCTTCTTCTTTTCCCTTTCACATAGAATGCTAGACCTTCCTACTCACCTCATGAGGAACCTCATGCATAAAGCAGAGACTCTTCCCACAGACAAATGAGAGGGAATTTCAGAATAGAGTAGCACACATGATTAAGGGGCTAGAGAGACTGATTTACTGTAAAAAGAGAGGTTTTATAAAATGAATACAACACACTTGTCTGACTAAGCATAGATTAAATTATGAAAAAAAGCATGATAATCATCTTCCCTGTAAATATTTGAAGGGTATAAAATGAAGAAAGGGTATGAATTGTAGTAGCTTACTGTCTAGCATAGGAAATAATATCTTTGGTCATGAGTGACTACCGCCAGTGAGGAAGGACGACTATTTCTGGCCCAAAAAAAACTTCTACCAGTTGCCCAAGTAGCTGTATGCATGCTATGAAATCATGTCAGTCTACAGCCCAGTCTAACATGGGGGCAGCTCTTGGGCAGCCGCCTGTGAAGACTGGAGAGGCACCGATCACTTTTCTGGGTATGTGCATGAAATTTCAGGTGGAGCCAACCCGCATAAGAAACACTGCCAGGGGAGGCAGAGCAGTCAGGTTGTATTGTTCTGGGTGGATTCAGTAACTCAAACCGTGCATTGAAATGCAGTTTATCTCCAACCAATGTGACATTGCCAAAGGAAATGAGCCCCTTCAGCTTTTAATATTAACATAAATTATAATCTATTTCAGCATACGGGTATCTCAGCACAGGAGGGTATTTGGTGAACACAGGGTTATTTGCCTGCAGTCTGTCTTCTCTGTATTTCTTCCACACTAGTTTTCTGGCATTGAGTCCACTCTCTCCACACAAATAAGTACTATACAACTATATTACTCACTAAATAACATGACAGCTAGGTTTCCTCACACATTATATAAACAGTGAATCTTCAGGGGGGCAATATGCAAGGTGAGGATGCTGGCTTTGAGTCAGAAAATCGATTTCACACCTGGTAGGGCAGCATGAGAGAAGAGAGATTTTTGTGGAGTGCCTTGGTCTAGCATCCACTAATTACCTCAGGAAAACTCAAAGCAGCAGCAGCAGCATTTTCTGTACAGGTGAGTCGATTCCAGACACACCCTCTCCCTGCATCTGAAGTGCAGAAAGCAAATGAGAAAAGCTGTTCAGAAGAGATCAATCTATGGTGCTCAAAGACAAAATGTGAACTATTGAGCAAAACTGTGGACTCTTGAACTATGCAAAATTAACAGATTACACTTTAACCAGGAAATTGAAATTACTGCAAATTGTTTACATCTAGCTGCAAAGCATTTCAGATGTTTCAGCTCATTTTTTGATGGTAATTTTTTTTAGGCTTCTTAAAGCTAGAACTGTTTCCTAGAAAGAACAAAAGAAGCATCACCGCTCAAAGCAGTTAAGACAAGACTGGACAACATTTCCTCTAAAGGCAGCACAGCCTTAGCAGTGGCGAGCAGACATAAGAGATCTTCCCATAACTAATTTCTACGCTTTATCAGAAAAAGATTTCCTTTGGTTTTGCTACATTCTTTTTAAGTTCGTGCTCCTTCCTTCCAGTATCTGATGTAAATTTGGACATCATTATATGTCTCTTCACACACAATTCTGCGCCTTACAGTCCTTACGGATGAGTCCCTACCCTGGACACAGCAGTAGTCACAATACAGATCATTAAAATGGATCAACTGGGGACCTAAAGTCTGGATCCAGTTTGCAGGATTGATTTACTCTGACCTCCTTGTCTTTTCCTCAAGATCTCACCACCTCTTAGCAGCTCTCCTCCTTCCCAGGAGGTCAGTCCTTGCCCTCATGAGAGGAAATAGCTCATGGTGTATGTCTCAATAAGGGTCTTGGATATCTGACTTGAAAAGATGGACAGCTCAGGTTTCACTCAGCATGCCCCACAACCGCATGCTCACCTCTCCTGGGCACAATCCAATTCAAGAGAAAAATTAATTCCAAAATGACTCCCAATGAAGGGTTTCATTCATACTGAGCAAAGAGTTTTAACAACATTTTTTTCCCACGGGAAGAGGGAGGAAAGATATTTCAACTTTGCACCCCAGTTCAGAGTGAAAGCAAGGACTGAAACACTTCCCCAGAAAGGGAAGGGTGGGTTTTGTTGTTTGTTCTTGTTTGGTTGGTTTTTTTACTCAGCTTGATTTCTCTCTCTGTAGGTGACAAAGAGGATGAGAAGAGAGCAGAATACAGATATGGTGATGGAAGCTGGAAAAGAACTGAAAAGAATTGTGTTAGCACTGTGTATCCAGTCTCAACTATGGAAACTGCCACAAGCTCTCACAGTCTGAAACACTGCAGATTTGTACAGTGCGTGCAGAAGAAACCTCTTGCTTGATTTTTCTTTCCTTTTTTCCTATCAGCATCAAAAATATGTGTTTTGCCCCTTGTTAGAGGCCTGGACTCCTGTTCTGGTGAGCGTTCTGGAGTATGATTCAGAAAAAGTTCTTTTTTGTCACTGGCCCCATTACCTAATGTTTTGCAGCCCTGCCCAATAAAGATTTATTCATCTCATATGTTCCTGGTTGTGACCTTATGTTCAGCCGCAGTTGGACTGCTTTGCGCTCCAAGGCTCTCGCCTTGGCGTTCCAAACCCAGGAACCGCTGCGCCTGGGAAGACCAGCCTGCAGAGCCTCACTGGACAGTAAATCAGGCCTTGAAGGCCCAAGCTTTTTAAATCAAGCATTCAATCTCATCTGTTTTGTTATTGCACTAATACCGCCCCAAGGAAAATAATGAATAAGAGTCCAATATATTTCAAATATGTTATTTAACTGAAACATGTTTTGCTTAGAGTCAGTTTGAATATTGCATTGCTTAACTTTTCTTTGAATACATTTTCTCTATGTGCTGTTTATGATGAAAATCTCTGAATCAACTTTTACACTGAAAATAGGAGCCCACAGTGAGGGTTTACATGACTGAAGCAAGCACTGTGCTCAACTCCTCAGTCTCCTGGTCCAGACTTGTTCTACATGTTAAGTTTTCTGAGGTTAAATCTTATCCTTCCACAAGCTACATGGATCTGTGCAGTTCAGAAATGTGACTCAAAAGTTTTCTTTTGGAGTATTACCCCCCCTTCTCTATCCCTTACTGGCCATAAGTTCATGGGCATCATCCTCACTCCCAAAACACACTTCTTCAGTATTCAATCCCTTGATCCAGCTGACCCCTGCTACATTTCCCTCCTGGTGAAACCCCATGGTAATTTTTTGTGCTGAGGACTAACAGCAGTGCTTTCTCTGCTCAGGGAAACCCTCTGAATAACACAGGGGGGCTCAGTGCATCCCATTAGACAGATACAAAAATTTACTGCTGGCATGTCTCAGAAAAGGTGGTGTTTCCATATCACAAGAACAGTTCAGAACTATGCTCATTCTAATAGCTATTTGACAATGACCGGAAGAACTTTGATATTAATTACAGCTAATTTTTGCTCACTGTGCTGAAAGTGAAGCTCAAACTATGCCAGATTAATGGCCCTTTGCTACTTAGGAGGTTCTTTATGGTCAGTTTGTCACCATTCATCAAGCTTTGTTCATGCCTTTACTTAACAAAATGAACAGGGCTTTAACTAGGGAAGGTGAGATATTTGGTTAATAAAAAATAATGAAGGATATTTCTGAGACACTCTGATGAAGTCAGTACATTAACATTTCAACTTGCATTTACCCAGGAGAGCATTTGATAAGATCTTTCAATTTTATTTAAGCATTTCACTCAGTGTATTGTTTTTCCATATATTTCACTATCTGTAATGACAACTAAGACCCCAAGCACATAAGGAAAACAAGCTGTCAGTATTACCACAGTGGTTTTGATGGGGGGAGTGCTAATAAAAAACTTTTTTATCTGCTCTGACTTCACTGTGGACTTTTCAGGGGACCTATCTTTTGCTTTTGGCTTAAGTAGCAGAAAGTCGTGGTTGATGTGCTGCTGGTATCTGAAAAGTACTTTTCATTGATTTAAGATGGAACACATGTGAAACTGGAATCACTGTGTGTTTCTTCAAGAAGCAAAAGTTCACCATAACATCAAGCCTTGCCTTCAGCTTTTCTCTGTGAGAGAGAAATCAGCTGTGTTTGACCTAAAAACCTCAGACCTAATTTTGAATAACTACAGAAAAACAGTTTTTAACAGGATTGCATTTCACTGTTTCAGACAAATGTGAATTCCTTTCCCTTTGCGTGGATTTCTCTAAACAGGGAAATCCAATTCCCTTTGGATTCTTCCCCTCTGAGTGAGGATGAAACTGAGTCATCCTCCATTTGTTTGTCTTTGATGACGAATATTACTCTCAACTTCCAAACAATGTCAGCAATGAAAACAGGGCACCTGGAGCTGGGTTCAGTCGTACTTACACCCTTCCAAAATACTTCATAGAAAATATGCGTATGCTTAATTTTAAACACCTGAATAACTCCACTGGCTTTAGCTAGGATATCTCTAACATTAAAATTTGCTGGATTAAGACCATCATACTTATCATACTTAGCTGTGCCCCATTTGCAGTAGTAATTTGGCATTGGTACAGTTGTGGCATTCCTGGCTGTGGAACAGGCTTGACAACTTGATAGTTTAGACATACTCTTCTGGGACCACCATGACATTCATGATTTAACACAACCACTTATGTTGCGGATGCCACCTACATCCAGGTGGGTAGGTCTTTGGACAGGCCACACTTCATCGTCCACCTGCAGAGAGCACTGCTAAGCTGATTCCTTGTCAGACTTGCCTTTGAAAATGGCTAATTCCATTTGTTCACCTGTGAGTGCAAAATGAAAGGTGTAGGATGGAAAGAGCTCAAAAGCATAGCCTGCTCTGCAGCAAGCAACAGATTTAGTCTGCAATTTTATGTCTTCTTTCTTTAGCGATTCAAGTATGATTTAATCTGAAGCCGTGATAAAAACAGAATGCTGGAAATTCTATTAATCTATCCAAATTAAAGGCAAGTAATTCTGTAGCAGACTACAGAAAGCCACACAGAGAAAATAGGAATCTCAATGTGTTGCAGTTTCAGTTGTCAGAGCCTTTTCTCCTCGCCGTCATTTGCTCTGTTCAGCAATGATATAGGCGTTCTGTTGAGCCAGGCTCTTCTTACAACAGACAGGATGAAATTGTTTCCTTGGTTAGACAGCTCACCCTTGAGGTATGCTCAAAGAATATCCTTCTTTGCACATCCATACTGCAGCTTCCAATTAGGGAGGCAATATAAGCAGCAAGAAGCAGCGGGGGAGAGAACAAGATGTTCTTTCTCTCTAGACAGAAAATTCCATGCTGACAAAAAAGTTAGGATTCAGCAACTAAAAAGTTTCTTTGCTTTTATTGTGCATTCATGTGAGAGAATTCACATACATGTGCATGACTGACTCCTTTCCTGGAGGCTGTTGGAACTGCAGATCTCAGAACTTGAACTATTCAGAGAGCTGGAAATGTTTGTCTGATCCTTTGCAGTAACACTTTTATGGAGAAAAGCTCTTTTCTCCCAAGCACATTCTTATCTGAAAATGCAACACAGACTCTTCTCCATCTCATAGTGGTTTTCCACTAAATTTTGTCTGTGCAAAATAAGCAAATCCTGTTGTTATTTCTACTTGCTGCTGAGGGTTGGGCTTTTGTCATCATTCCTAATGCAATATGAGTTGAGAAAAAATAATTTATTTTTAAACAGAGGACAACACAAATACACTGCACAACACTTTCTGTTCATCATCAACAACGTTTGAGATGGCCTGACAGTGATAAGGCAACACTAAGCAATGAACAACTCAGGTTAGACATCCAGAAAAGCTCTATCATTTCCGCTGGGATTCTAAACAAAGCCTTCGAGCAAATCTTTGGGAAAATCACCAGTAACACTCCTATCCCCATAGTCCATGCCTCTTTTTTGAGAATACGAAACTGACTTGATTATTTTCAGGCTTGACTTTATGCTACAGTGTGTGTTCATGTTTGCAATAGGTTACAATGCTTTACTAATATGCATATTGTTTACTTGGAAGTAGAGAGGCAAAGTAGCACCTAGCCCGGATTCAGCATGAAAGCTGAAGCAGGTTTGTGTTAAGTCTGAGCTCTTCGTGCCACCTTTGCAGTTACTGAGGTCTTCCTTAATTTCTGGCTTTGTAGCCTGAAAGTAACTTCAGTCAAAATAGCTGAGTATTGTCAGGTTTCAGGTCACAAATAGGTCAAAAGTAGAGTTTTACATGATTTTCACCCAACAGTAAATCCCTCCCTGCATCTGATATTCTGCCTAAGCTCACTTGAGAAGTTTTAGATTTTGCAGTGAATATTTCTCACAGCTTCAGGTTGAAGAAAGCTGGAATGTTATAGTCCTCTCAGCAGATTTCATCCAAATCCCAGCTAATTTGATAGGCGTCTTCGTGACTATCAGGAGATGTGGATCAAGGCAAAGATTTTGCTGGTGTGCAAAGTCAGATTCTCAAACAGTATGCACAGGACAGTGCCAGACAGAAGAATAAAACAAGATAGCAGTAGTCTTTTTTTTCACTTACTAGTTTCAAGTAGCAAATATTGAGGGCAAAGTTCCTGGGAAACGCCTTATGAAACGTATTTCTTTTTTTAGATTCATTACTACAATAAACATCATTTTAGAGTCACAGCAACAAACAGTTTCTGCAATATAAAAAAACCAAACAATTTTGCACCCTCAGAAACAGTCGATTCCAAAACAAGGATGACACTCCCAGGTAGATGCTGTTTGCCTCTGGGTGTGTATAATGGCGTAGTCTGGAAAGATAGTAGCACACAGCTTGCCTCACCAGTGCCTCATTACACTCTTCTAATACCCCAAGCACATGACCTATCTATTGAGCAGCCAGCTATGGGCGACACAGGCAAGGATATTTCTCGAGCGTCCTGCTTAAAATCACAAGGGTGTAATCCACAAAGAGATTTAGACACCTAAGAGTCTCAACACTGCAGCTCAGCTGCTACCTATCTTCAAGCATGACTGAAGCCCCTTCTTGCCTCTGTTTATCCCAAGAAGGCCCTCTGGGCAGCTACATTGCTGCTGCTCGGCATCAACAGAGCCTCCTTTGTCCCAAATACACAGAGCACCACTGCAGAGAAGTTCTGCACCAGAGGAATCTGAGAGGATAGATGCACTGTCCTCCAGTATCAAACACACATAGGCCAGACAACAAAAGCCCTGAGCTGACACAAGAAGATTTTTGTCAGAGGTGTGGTATGACCATGCACAACCTAAGTCTGCGCAAGGGAGCTCTGCTGGGCCCGTTATATGAATGCAGCTATCAAGACAGTGGCTTCAGACGGCAGATAGGGCCTAAACCTCAAGAAGGAGATGATGTTCCATCTCATTGCCAAACTGTTAGTCAGAAGGCAGCAGTTTTCCATGCTGTTTTCACCCTTGGATGCTTGGAGAGGTGCTTTTAGGAGACATGTGCTCCCTGGACATAAAGGGCTGCACACATAGGAATATGCATCTTTAGTTTTGTCTCTCATTGTCATGAACAAGGGGCAAAGAAATTAGTCTACAAAACATTTCATGAAAATGAAATAAGATTTATTTCCTTTCCTTTCCTTGCCTTTTTCTTCATAACCATTATCCAAAGGCCATGAGAACAAAAGTAGCTAAATATTAAAAGTTATTTTCCCCCATTTGAAAATTTGAATTACTCTTATCTTATACTGAAAAATTTTTTGCAACACCATTTTTAATTTATCATGCAGAGTAGATTAAAAAATCTGAAGAAATTACATTGAAACCATTGCAAACCAGAATAAAAATCTTTGCAACAGTCCTTGTTTAAATTATTTCAAACATAACACCTCATATTGCAAGTTCCCTGACAGCCTACCTGTATGTTTGATCACTGGAGGCAAAGATTCTCCTTCAAGGAAGATGACATTGAAGGTTCCCATCACTCCAAGTGTTCTATGAGACGAATGATATACCTGATGGTAACCTGATGGCAATTTCTGTGCAGGCATGTGGTCTGTTAAGCTGCATTCAGAGGACAATTTCCTGATCTTTATAGGCTTATAAGGACAATACAGCCTGTTACACCAGTTGAAGATGAGGCCCTGTGGGTCAGTTCTGCAAAACTACAAACATACCACCAAATAGAAAGGATTAATAACCTCTATTCAGACAGAGTTCTCTTAGCAGGTTGTGTTATGCAACTTTTCCAAAAGCATGTTAGATATTGGCAGACACTGAGAAATATCATCCAAGTCCTTTTCTCTCTCTCTCTCTTACTCTTCTTTCTTTAATAGTCAATTTGGTGTCCTGGAGAGAGAAAAAAATGTTCCATGAAGAAATCACTTTGAAGCTTAATTTTTCACTGCCAAAGTACTTGGGACACTCATTTTTTCCAGTCTTTCTCTAACTCTTGTTATCACTACTGCTGATTCATCTCCTGATGCCGAGGGAAAAACATTTTTATGGGAACATGAAGAGGTCACCACTGAATTATTTTGGCTGTTATAAATGGCTCTACAAATCATTCTCTGCACTGCTATGAAACAGATTTTCATAATTTCTGAATCAAAGCTAGCACCCCAGGGCAGAAGGATGCCCAGAGTGGCAGAGAAACATGTAGCCTTACCTCTCGGGCAGAAGGAGCACCTCTCACCCAGCTGTGGTGAACACCGCTCTCCTGCATACTGCTGAAGCAGTACTCCACAGCAATACAATTGAGCTTTCTCCAGTGGGAAAAAAATATCTCTAACCTCCCCTGTAAGTTATTATGAGGTGCAGTAAATCAGGACTGATACCTCAAGATGCTTCTGGAGAACATAAAAGCTTTGGTTTTTTTTTTCCCTACCTCCAAAACTTGCACAGGGATTTTGTTTGTATAGAAGAAAATAAACCATTGAATTGTTTCTCCATTCCTGCATAAAATCCCATGTGCTCTCCACACATATAGGCACACAAATATATTTGAAAGCAAGTTAAGTAATTGCAATAAATCACTACTTCAGTGAATTTCACCTGCACTTGCTGTCTGCAAATCTTTCACAGAGAAGTTATGAAATAAACAGTTTTAGCAGAAGTTATTTGCAAATTCCTTTAACAAAAAATGCTTGGATATTATGCTGTTTGTGAATAGTTCACTGTACATATTTGTAACAACACTATGTGTAACTGCATCCCATTAATCAATCAGATGGTTTTGTGTCTGTTCCCTTTTCAGAGGCAGAAGACTGTGTGATGAGAAAATAGACTATGCAGCTGAACATAGCATTGGCCTGTGGTGGATCTTTAAGCCTTTTGGCTTTTCACAAGATTTTTCAAGATTATTAGTCAAATGTGTGTGTGTGTGTGTTCATGTTAAGATGCCAGAGATAGGTCAGTAAGAGACATAAAACTAAAGAATCACTTCTGACTTTCAAGAACCACTCCTGGATATTTTTCTTACCATGAGCTGCACTGTACAAGTCATGAGACACATGAGAGCTAACAGGCTGTTTGGCTAACCCTCATCTGGTGAAATTAAAGAGAATTTTACAGCTCGCATGATAAAATGAGTCTCAAATTATTTTTAGGAAAAGTGACATAGAGAGGGTAAGCTTGTTCCTATCCTGAAATAGGTTTGCCTTGCAGTTCTCACACTCATCAGACAAAATATCCCACAAGCAGACAGAGCAATGCATTCACTGGACTGCTGCATTAAAGGGGCATGGTGCCAATATGAGGACAAAGGCCATTGCTGCTGCATGTTGTGCGTGAGACCGTCCTGGATCAGGTGTGCCATTTTCCCATCACTTACTGCGTTAAGACCTTCAAGCAAGGCAGACAAAGGGAGGCTGCTCATGTTTGGCATCCTCTTAGGTTTTAGGCATGGGGTGGCTGCTATATGACTACCATTACTACAAAGAAGGTTGTTCTGGACAGAGTAGAAGTCAAACTTTGGCTGCTCAGAAAGCAAAAGACTAGGGTGCCAACACATTTTAAGCACATCCAGAATTAGGCTGCAGCTGAGGGAAGGTCTTGGGATTGCAGTGTCAGAGGTAAGCACTTACATCTCTCCTAAGTCCTGTTTCAGGTGTCCTCTTCCTCAAATCTTGGTGCACTTTGTTTCATCTCAGTCAGTTACTCAATTGTCACTGAAATTTGAAATATTTTTCATTAAGATCTGCTGTGGGAAGGCTGGAATAACCATAATGAAAAAAAAGCAAGAATAAATCTTCTCAGGACATGTTCAACTGAGGGCTGATGGCTCAGATTACTGTTGGCATCAGCTGCTTCTGAGTATTTCCAGTCCTGGCATTCATGAAAGTAGTGATAAAATATAGCTAACGTCTGTCAATCCCTATTTCAACAGTGGACTTCACAGTTGAATAAACATACTTCTAAGCACTGCAGTTTGATTTTCTTTTTAAGCACGTAGCTTCTTTATCCCTTCACATAGAAATGGCTTTCATAGGAAATTTAAGATAAATAGAAGAGAAAGCTCAGTATAGACATGTGGTGTTCATCAAGAAGAACTTCCAAATCAGCAGGAGTTTTCCTTCACAGAGCTGGAAACCATCACCATACCATCATCATCTTCTCATTTGGATCCCACCAGCTACAATAGCTGAAAGCCATTAGTCCCCTTGTCTGCCAGTTTGACCAGCAGCGTTTTGAGGACTTTAGTCTCCAGAGGTTGTTAAAATAGGGGGAAACAAAATAAACTATCATGATGGGTACTTGTCTGTTTGTATTCCCAGGCATGGGTCTTGAGCTAATTACTCCTTCAATTGCTATTAAAATGCCAGATCACCATAGCAATCACAGCAGAAAAGTTTGCTTTGCTGTGACACTAAGGATCGCTCTTGGCCATACATTGTACAGAAGCACAGGGCACACTTACCTCCTCCCATCAGATGGGTACATGTGTGGCCACTTAAAATTTCCAGTGACGAACAGTCTCTTCCTTTAAGCTTGGATGGCTTGTTTTGAATCTAGTCAGGATAAACATTAGGTAGCACCTCCACAAGAGATCACTATGTCTCTTTTGTCTAGTCTGTAGGAAATATGGAAAAAAAAGAAGGGGGCTGCTTCTCATAGGTAACATCACACAGAATTTTCAAATATCCTAGAAAGAATTAAAAGCATCACTAGATCATAGCTTTACTCCAGAACAAATTTATTTCTAACAAAAAGTAGTAAGTGTCCTTCTGATATATTCATCTATTCCTGCAGGTTTCTTCTGAAATCTTTTCCTTTTTGCCCTGATGTTTCCATTTAATTTGCTTGTTCTTGTGTGTGTGTGTGTGTGTGTGTGTTGTGACTATATTAGCTTCTGTCACTTTTCAATTAGTTGCTTTCAGTCTTCATACTCCTCAAAAGTTGTAACTATTTTGTTTCTCCTATTACATTCCTTGCCCAGTTTGCACATTACATGTATTTACAGTAATCCAGAAGAGATTGTGTAAGTTGCAGTCCTCATGTGATGCAGTTTGAGACATAGGATATCTCATAGGCCACTACACAAAAGGGAGATATACTACAGAAGGCAATTTCTCTCATCAGCATGAGAGATGCCTTCCATGGCCTTGTTGGATGAAAGAGATCTGGGTGTGCCAGGTAAAATCCTACCTGTCAGGAGAACATTTGTCACAGAGCTGCAATTTCTCCATTTTTATCTCCTCTCACCACAGGTCTGCCTCTAATTTTGCAGAATGAGCTCATCCATTCTCCAGAACACCACATTTCCTCATGTCATTTCAGGTCACGATGAACCCCTTGTTGTTGGAGGCCACAGCATGACCTCTCTTCCTGCATACACCAAGCCAACCTGCATGCTTTAAACACGGGACATTTTTCCTTTGTGGACCACAACAGGGAGTCTGCATCCAAAGTTCTTTCCAAAGTGAGTTACTCTATATGCACCCTGCACAGCATCCTGACAACAAATCCAGGGCTCCCTGTCACAGAAACACGGTGATCTCTAAAGGCCATTCACACAGAATGTTGCCAAAGAGACAGCTCCTTCTAACCATCTACAAATACAAGATTTTCTTTCCATCTTTGAGCTCTTTTCTTGGGAAAGATGTTGAAGTTTGTTCTCAGCACAGTTAACCTCTTACCTAAAGCAGATTCAAGAAGTCCAAGAAAGTGAATTTGTAAGTATAAAAATGGCTCTATGCCTGCCAGGGGATTTCACTGGATACACATGGTAGATGCTGCAGAAGTTTTCTAGTCTTATTCCTCCTCAGTTGTTTTCCCAGTTTCCATTTCTTTCACTCTGATATGCTCTTTGTCCAATTGGAATTATTGTGATAGTATTTTAGAATGAATTTTACAGTCTAATTTGATCATGTGTGGTTCTAAGGAAAAGATTTGATTCAAAAAATCTGTAAAACTGTTTGCTACTTTTGGCAACAATATAATATTCTTCTGCTGTTTTTATAACATACAGCCAGCTATACTTGATTCTTATGGAAATTAGGCTTGAAAGAAACTTTGATATCAATATATTTCCATTACAAATCCTTTGAGTATTTCAAAGCCAATGAACATTATGGTAATAACTTACAATATGTCTTGATGAAGATCTTAACCCAGGATGTCAATACCAGAGAAGCTCTCTAGGATAAATAGCACTGCACATAATACTGAAAAAAAATCCATTGTCTCTTTCTCTTTCAAGTTTTGACAGCTAGAGGATACAAGCAAAGTGACTGTGGCACAGCCCCAGGCATACAGGATTCCCTCGCCTAGCTACCTTGCTAATGAACTGGATGAAAAATGGCAAAAAACCCCATCAGTCTGAACTTAGCTCGTTGTGCAAGCAATGTTCAATCCCACAGAGGCAGCAGTTATTCCCCATGTCAGTAGTCACTAGCATGATTCTTTGGAACAAAACTCAAAACCTTTGTCCAGCATCTGAAATGAATTAATTCTGTGGTTGAGCTGTAGCAGGGTGTAATGAATAATCTCTTTGCAGTTGCTCATTTGTACTTGCAATAATCTTTACTACTTGTGTATGCTTTTACTTGTCAGCAGGGCACTGAAACACTGATCACAGAACAGTAATTGCCATTTATAGTCCAGCAGAGCAACAGATAGATCTACACAGAAATCATTTCTGTTCATATAGATCCCAGTTCATTCTTTCTTCATATTGCAAGGCAGAAGACTCAGACCTGGACGTTTTGAGGATATGAACTTGGCAACTTGGGGCCACAACTCATTTTGAATATCCAGCAAGTTCGCAAACCTTTTCAATGTCTACTAAGAGAGAGTAGTGGGATCTCAGTGCAGTCAATTTACCCAGATTAGGTCTTGATTTCAGATTTTGCCACAGTGTTTGTGATTTTGAGTGTACACTTAAGTTTTCAATGTTTTTGCTCTCATGCTCAAAGCTACGCATTCAGATTGCCCACTTCACAGAATTTTTATGAAGATTAAATGATTATTATTTCTGCCATGTTCAGCTACTACAGTGAAACAAAGCATCGGAGGGATTTAAAAAAGGAGTATTTGTTCTCTTTCATCTGCAAGTAAGTTAAATAAAATCAAATCCATTTATCCCCTTTATTAAAGAGTTGACTACAGCACCCATACTTACAAAAGAATAGTATCTTCATCAACAAGAAGTTCTGCTGACTGTGTTAGAACTTCCTCTATAATCAGTCCGTTCATCTACATTAAGGATATTAATGGTCTGCTCCAGAAAGAACAACATCCTACAGTGCAGGTTTTGCATGTACATACCTCTGCGAAAACTCCTTATACCAATATACAGAGCAAGAAAAGTACATGTGAAAAGAGCAAGTACTGGATTATTCCTTTCAGATGATAAATAGTAATGCCACAGATTATTAAAAAATGTCTGCATTTGGATAGTCTCCTACTTCTCTTTTCAGGGCTAGGCACGTTATTTCTCCAGGTTCTGTGAGATTATGTTTCAATTGTCAGGAGAAATGTTGTTAAACCTTTCGTTCTCTCTCATTTTTACTCCATTTATTATTTCTAAAACAGTGAATGACCAAAACTTGGATTTATCAAGGATGATAATTCAGTTTCTTGCTATGAGACATCATTTAAAGGTCATTTATGGACTTCACAGTTGCTCATGCACTTAATTTGACTGATGCAGTGCCAGTTTTTTAAGGACTCACTTATAAATATCTTTCTTTCATTTTTGCTGGAACTAATACTAGGAAAAAAAAAAGGATAAAATAAAATTGTTGAAATAAATGACCTGCATTTGTGTTTAATGGAAAAGGGTAACTATCAAAGGGAAGGAAGGCTAGATATGCGCCTGATATAGCTAGTATTTAAGAGAAGTGACATGCTGATTCTCTCAGATCCTCAGAATCAGATAAGCAAATGGTGCAATTAGGTGCTTCTGATTTAAACAAACCTTTACCCATTTTCACAAGTGGGAAATCTGAGATTGCAGATGCACCTGGCTAGTGAAGCCTCAGGTGATACTGGCTTCTCAGAAGCTGTAGCACATATTGGCCTGCTGCACAAGAAAAAATAAGGGGAGTGTTCTCTGAGGTGCAGATATACTCATGTGGATGAAAACTTTTTCAGTTGGCATGTCTTTTCTTTCAAAATCATATAAAACTGATAGGAACAAGCCTGTAGTTTTCAAGGACAGTCATAAAAGCTGTGATTATGGGACCAGATGAATTTGGTGACCTTACTAGACAAACTGCATACAGCTGTGCTTTGAATGATTGAGTTGAGAATCAAGGACACTCAGTGAGTTCGTGTGGCTTCAGGTAGTTATCTTTTGCTAGGGTAGGTGAAAGAAGAGGAGAATCGTCATTCCAGCCACATTTGCAAAAAAGGCAGGAGCAGATACACAAATATATTACAGGACAAGCAGAAAAAGGAAAATGCTGGTTTATATAATATAATAATGTTCACTGTGGGATATAGGAAGAATGAGCAGTGTCTGGAGCGCAGCAATGCTGAGGATTGTTTCTATAGCATACAGTGCACAGATAGTTTATAAGTAAGACTTATAAGATAAAGTGATACACCAGCTTTTTCAGAAAGGGAACATCAGAAATATCTTTTTTTATCCTGCTGAGCCATTATCTTCAAATATAGGGTTTCCTCCCAAGTAATACATGCTACATCAGAAGCTCACCTATCATCCATTGCATGACAATGGGAAGACAAAAACCTCTCAGTATGCTTTGTTCTCAGATGTTAAACAGAAGTCATTAGAAAGCAGTATGCAGAACTTCAGATAAAAGAGTATCCACCATTAATGCACCTATGTTCGTCTGGATTAAATTCTAGTACAGTATATCCAGAATATCTCCAGAAACAGATTACATTAACTTACTGAAGAAACAGCTTTAGAAAGATTTAGAGCAGAAATGAACCAGGTCACCTGGAAAGCTCAGGTCAGTGTGGATGCAATTTCCCACAACAGCTCCGTAACAGGAATCAAAGTTCAGTTTAAATTCAGGTCCTAATATTCAAAGTACTTCAAGAGACTGGCTTAAGTTACCTGATCAAGAAATTACCTATGCACCCAAAATCGTTAATGTCACCTTTGCTGTGATGTTGCATTTTCAGCTTGGCAGAAAACAGGTGCCAGGGCTGGAGACACAACTTCCACCTTGGACAGGAAACCAGCCTCTTAACTGATGTTTCACATTTAAAGGTAGTATCTATTTGGCTTATCTTTACTGTACACTCACACTAAAATAGAAGGACATAAAAGAAGACCCGAAAGCACAAAAAGGCATTTATCTCATAGAATGTGGTAAATGATTTAAAATAAAAAACAATTACAAGTTCTGGAAGATATTCAGATGCTGCAGGTGATGCAAAACCATGCAGATTTTGTGTTAGAATGACCTTCAAATTCTTTCGTTAGAGATCCCTCCTCCTGCTCCCTCTTTCCTCTTTTCAAGAAAAGGTTCAATTACAAAGTAAAAGCAAATCTTCTAAGCAGCTATGCTTTAGTGTGATTATTAACATTCATATTTACTGTGAAACAAACCAAACTCTTCTGGAAAAGGAATTTCCACTGCAGTAACCTGAGCACTAAAGGATGTCTTTGAAAATCTTTTCATTTGACAAGTTAATTTTCTAAAGTAATGTTTGCTATTGCATTAAGTTAGTTTGAATTTCAGGTAGTAATAGGATCCTTGAGTTGGCTTTAAATTCTTGTTGTATTCTTAGCATCAGCTTAAGCCTGTCATAGCAATCCTGCAGAAAAGTCTCCGGTTGGCTTACTCTTTTCCTTCTCTTTCCACCTCCATATTAAGTTCTAGTGACACGTCTTATTATCTCTTGGTTCTGTCCTAGGTGAAATTTGGGTTTGAAAGAATCAAATGCTATTACAAGTTTTTAGATTTATTGCTACTACAAATCTGGTAGACATCTGGATTTCAGACTCGGTAGTGTGAAGACATGAAGGAGTCTTGGTTAGACCCAGAGAAGGGTCTAACCACTATGTGGGAAAGCCTTACAGAGTTTAGTGCAGATAAATCTCCAGCCTTTACAAATACAGGCACAAAAGCTACACCTTCTGCTGCAGAACAAGACTGCTAAAGAGAGTGATTTCATTTAATAAGCATTGCTTCCTTTGGAGCACACGAAATGCAGAATGCTTCTGCAAACCTGCTGTAAGCACATGGGTATGCAATGGCCATGCTTTAAAATGTTGGTCTTAATTTTTGTTTGCAGCCATAGCCCTTTCTAATCTATTCTTTCAGCTGCTGAAAACACAGTATATAAACCAAACTCTGGCACGTATTGACTGTACTGAAGGACAGCGGATCTGCCCTGCCTCGACCCTGGTCTTTGCCACCTGTCCCAGAACCACCTGGCAAACTGCAGACGAGTCTCGCCAGGGGCCTGGAGAAGAGCTGGGAGCAGATGTCCCTCTACCAAGAAAGGCAAAGTGAGAGCTGAACTCCAGCCTTGTTGACCTCCACCTCCTGATACTTTTGAAGCGATCTATACTCCACAAGTGTCAGGAAAGATAACAACTGGTTTTGATTTCTCAATGGGGTGGTAGGTCTAGAAGTCCTAGAGAGAATCTAAATAGACAGGATATGAGTTATGACTGGATTAATGTCCCCCCTGTTGGGGTGACAAGTTTGGTTACTACACATTCCTGTACAGGTAAATATTTATGTAAAACAAAACCTGGGAGTCAATAAAGGGGATCTAAAAACTTGGAAAGTAGGGAGATGCATTGGGTATGAACAGTGAGGTGCTGGCAGTGGGGCTGCAGGGCGGCCTCTGTGAGGAGAGGCCGGTGCTGCTCCGTGCAGGACACAGCTGGTTCCAGCCGGCTCCAACCCACCCACCACAGGGCACGGCTCAGTCCCACAGCCACCCACCATGGAAAAGGGAAAGTGTATTTAAGAAAGAGCAGTAAACGCCAAGGAAAGAAAGAAAGAAAAAAAAAAAGGCAGAACCCCCCCCTCCCCCACATCCAAGGCCTTAGCAGTAGGAGGTGCTCCACAGCAGAGCTTGTGACACCCTCAGGGGACTGCAGCCTGGAAAAAAACAATGTTGGAGCAAGGGAAATGAGTAAGAGGGAAGGAATAGAGAAAGGAGTAAGGAACAAGGAGCAGCAGAACGAAACCACTGACATCAACATCCTGCACCACCCGTAACCCCACGAAAAGGACTGAGCGTAACCCACGGCAACACGAAGGGGAGTGAGCGAGCGGCTGTGTGGGTGCTTGGCTGCTGGCTGGGGACAACCTACCAGAGGAGGTTACGTACTTTAACATGCCTGATCATTTTTTAAAGCAGTAACTATTTATCACAGATACCCTTCTAAAAGACAAAAGGAAATGTCATTATGTTGTTGATAGCCCATTAGGTAACAGAAATTATCTTGAAAATCAGCTAAGTCTTCTAGGTTCAAATTTGTACCTACTAGCTTCATAATAATAAAAAAAAAAAAAAATTAAAAAAAAAATGAACTAACTGGAAAAAGACATCCTTAGTTGAGGTTTCAGGTAGAAGTACCCGATATGTAGCTGAAGGCTGCAGTTTCATCCTCAGGCTGTAAGATATAGATCTCCAGACCTTAGTAATAATTTGAAAGACAAATTAAAAGCCAAAAAGGCAACAGAAACAAGTGGATCTTTAAAGGTCTTCTATTAGAAAGTTTCAAAGTGGCTGAGGAAAATACATCATCCAAAAAGACTGTAATTGTCTGTTTTACTTCAAAAATGTCACCTTCAACACAGCTTTAGCTTGTACTTTTTCATTTCATCCAGGTTTGCACAGATATTATTGTTGGAGGCAGAAGAATCCTGACTCATCACTACCATTCAGCACCTCTTGATGCATCCAAGATCCAAGAAGCTGTCAGAACAGGTGAAAGCTGTTCTTAATAACATTCGGAGAAGACCAATATACAATCCTCAGCCTATTGATATGGTGTACATCTGTCTGCTGTGCACCTGATTATCATTGACTGCACGTGCTCAGTATCTCACAGGATCAGATCAAACTAACAACAGAAGCAGAAACATTGATTATGAGTCCAAATGCTGACTATTTTTGTGCACTGTGCAGCCAGTAATTTACTCTACACACTTCAATTAACCAAGCCAAACAGCCTTTGCCAGATAACCACAAATATGATTTCTGTCTAATTGAGCAAGTATCACTTGCAATTCGTTCTTGATTATAAATCTGAACTGAGGCTCCCAAACCTGTTTTCATACAAATTCATGTGAAAAGCATAGTCTCCAATGAGCATTAAATTATACAGTCCTGATTTGCACCTGTCAATTTACATTTCTTTTAATTTAGGGATAATATTGACTGGGAGTTTGTTCCCACATCCAAATTGGAAGATGGAGATGCATAAGTGATAATACGTCTTTGGTGCTCAGTGCGATTTTTCTAAAGCAAACACTGCTTTACTTGCTTTAGCATATAAAAAGCAAGCGGATTCTCTAAAGGAAAAGTAATATCTTTTATTTGACTCACTGCAGCAATGGGACAATAGGTAAGTTTTCAAGCACAAAAACACTTCTCTGAATATGCCCTAAAAGTTCATCTGTTTTCCTCAAATCATCTGTTCATCTGTTTTAGAGATGATAGCTCTCCCTAAAAAATTGCCCTCAATTTTACTCTGAAATTTTACTTACTGGTCAACATCCTAGTGGACATACAGCAGCAAATCCTCAGCTGCTGCAGAGCAAAGCACCTTTTCCTTCATCTAAGCCTTGTCAATTTTCACCTGCTGACAATGCATCCCAATGCCTTCTCCCTAAATTCTCCTAGCCTAGCAAACTGCTAACAGTGCAAATATTTCTTTATGTCTCATGGGGTTCTCTGTTCCACTGAACGAATGAGGCAGTGAAGCCCATGTGCATATAAGCGTAAGGAACAGGCCCTGAAATCAGAAACTGCCCCAGATGGTTGGAGGGTGGCCAGTACCTAGGACTCAGGAGGGACCAGGGCAGACAATGACGTGATCAGAGCTCTTTTTCAGACAGCCCCCGCCAACAGTACGATTTCCCCAGACCTCATGGCCCTTGGAGTAGCACCTCAGCCATAAATCTCAGTAGACCTCTCAAGTAAGAAGGCCACCCTATTAGAGCCCATGATTTTTCCAGCTTGTGTTGAAAAGTAAGTTTAAACACACTCTTGCCTCAGCAGTAACCAAGCTGGTTTCTGGAACAATTTGACCTACCAGTGTTGCAATAGCTGAAAGAGATTGTAGCCTGGGCTGCAAGAACACTGTTGGCAGCTCTCATCCACTCATCTAAACGCAGAAAGCCATTTAAATATATTTGTAGGTTTTCTTCAGGGTTTTGATATTAAAAGGAAAACATGAAAACTGTTAATAGGACGCTGTATGGAAATGTGCTGTTTAGTTATAAACTACCTCATGCTGAAAAGGCATGCACATAGGAGTAATTTCCATTCAGGTAAAACAGGAGATAATTTTTATCCCAAACACACAATATTCATTAACTGCAGTCAAACATAAGCCACAAACAAGGAAAAAAGTTCAACCTTGGAAAATCTGCAAAGTATTTCAAAAGAATAAGAATTCAGCATCTAAAAGGAATTTACTTATTTACACCAGATGTTACAGATGAAATGCAGCCTTGCAGGAGAAGATGGATGCTGTCCAACTTTTGAAACACCAATGCTTTTTGAGGTGTGACCAGAGTGTGAGAATCACAACAAAACCCAACCATCTACTGCACATCTTTTCCTGGACTTCTAGATCATTAACTTGAAAAACTTAGCTGAATATTTTACATTTAGGAGTGCCTTATAAGTGAAAACAGCAAGCTGAACCCCAAAATTTAATCAGTGCAACCCATCTTTACCATGCTAAGAAATATTTCTATTAACATTAAATTATATTCACAGGCAGGGCATGCAATATATATAAATACGCAACACCTCAGACCCCCATGGTCTGAAACACCCTGTACTTACTCATTGTAGGCAGGATTCTGCAGTTTGCTTTAGTTTGCCACAAATACCATTAGTCTGGAGCATTTTAAAATAGAAGATAAGCCACAGCACAGTAAAAGCTCTGCTCAACATGAGCATCTCTGTTTAGATAGCACCGGTGCATAGACCCTTCATCAGAAAGAACTGTTGTCCTAAAATTAGAGCTACAAAGGATAAAGGGTAGTGGGAAGATAATGAAAAATGTCCTTTTCCTGATCTTATTTTATCTTCTTCAGCTGTCTGGAGAGGAATTTAGTTGTCTGAAAGGGTAAAATCCTCTCTATCTTGATTATTGCAGGCAATGAATAGATCCACATGTAGCCAGCGTACTGTGTTCTCCCTTGACAGTTCAAACCAGAAACAATTCAGGCATAAACTCCATTTAGTAGCTGCTGAGAGTATACTTTCCTCCCCCGGCTTTGTAAGCAAATGCAAACTATAACTTTACTCTCTGCCCTGTAAGCCATATGAGTTTTGTTAAAGGTGTGGGGCCTGATCCAATTCTGCTGGGCCCCATGGAAGTTTTTCAGCTAACTTGCTTTGACGTGAATTGTGCAGTAGAAAGTTCATTGGACCTCAGACATAACCATCATTTTTTTAATTGATTAGTTAAGACTATTACACACACACACAGAGCCCAAAAATTACACAGGGTACAAAAGAAAAAAAATCCTGCAAGAGTATTTATTGTAAAATTTAGGTTAACTACATGTTATGTTCATTAAGCTGTTACCCTGGAGGAGTCTAAACACAAAAGCCTGCAAAGAGATTTAAGGGACTTATCTGTATGGAGAAAAGGCAAAATCAAACTAATAAATCAGAAGAAGATAAAGAGGTCTTTGTGAAGCCCTCTATCTTTGACTTAAGTCACAATCAGCTGAATGCCAGAAGAAGGGAATACGATTCTTCACTGGGGAAAAAAAAAAAAAAAAAAACCACAACCAAAAAAACCCCAACACCAAACAACAAAGCACTTGAAAAACAGAAGGTCTTTATTTGCCAATAAAATAAGCACAAGATGGTGGAACTGAACTGACTCTTATATTATGACTGTAACTTGTTATACGGTCACTAGGCTAATATCTGAGCCTCAGCAATCTGCTGACTGTTCATAAAAACATTCTATTTAGCAACAGTTTTGCTGATACTGTATAACAGATTTGCTGTATTTTCTCTTCCTTTCACTTTATTGCAAAGGATATTTATACAGAAATAGAAAGCTTGCTTCTGAGTTCATCTGTTCCTTCTGGCGTTTCCACCCTTGTTATCACAAACAGATGATCAAGACCTGACATGGAGTATCAGCTGAGAGAGCTGACAAACCCTGCTGAAGCACAAGGCCTTGCTGATGATTCAGAACAGAATAGTCTCTCAGGAGAGCTTAAAGAGTAAGGCTTCTGGACACTGGCCTATGTTTACCATAGATTTGCTAAGTAATCTTTCACCTCAACCTGTGTATATATGTTTGTGTATACACACATATTCTCTAGTCTATATGTACTCCACATATAATTATTTATTATTATTATTACCACTAATAATAAAAAGAACAAGGAACTGTTTGGCTTATTGCTGTTGTCATTAATCCTGCCACAGTGTGAGGGGAAAGGCTACTGAGATCTAGTTTAAATTAGTTATCATGGATTATGGTAGATGTCCCCTCCCTGGAAGTTCAAGGCCAGGTTGGATGGAGCTTTGGGCAACCTGGTCCAGTGGAGGGTGTCCCTGCCCATGGCAGGGGGCCTGGAACTAGATGATCTTTAAGGTCTTTTGCAAGCCAAATCATTCTACGTTTCTATGATTTTTCCCATGTCCATTGTGTCAAGCACCCATCCCACCACTTATCTTCTACTGGGAAACCTTTGACAGCCACATTTGTATTCTTTTGATTTTGCCTGCTACTGCTAGACATAGGTCTGGCAATAAAATGGATTCCACCTGATTACAAACACATACCAGAAACAATCTCCATTGTATTCCTCACCATCTTCTTCCTGGTGGCTCCCTGTTGTAGGAGTGGGAGTTGTAGGTTCTTAAATGATTATTACATCTCCATAAATTGTCATCATACAGAAATGTTTAGCTAGTCTTAAAAGCTGCTTAAGGCACTATCAAAGTAGCTGGACACTCCCTAAAAAAATAGATACAGATATGTATTTTAAAACAAAGAAACCTGCCTGGCTTTGATTGTCACTGGGAAACTGAATTAAAGCAATATAGTGAAGATGATACCTTCAACCCAATGTAAAAGTATGCTCAGTAGAAATTCTGCAGTTACACCAATTTCAATTGAAATTGCAATATCATCTCATGATATAGGTACTTGGAAGAGTTTTTGCTATAAAAAAAACCTCAGTCCAGGTTCTCAGATAGCAGGGACTGCTACACAGAACATCCCAGACCAGTAGATTAAGGCTAACAGCTGGGTTACTGATGAAAAAAGTGCCTTGTTTTAAAAACTTGCCAAAATCAAAAGTTCCCACTGATGTCTCATTTTCTAAAGACTGTAGTGATTCATTGTGGATATTTGACCCACAGTTTTTGCCCTTTTAAGTTCAAAAACTGCTGCAGTCACTGCCTTGGGAGAAAAGCCTGGTTGCTTAAAGCTTGAAGAAAAGGATTAAGTTTTCCAGAGAGCTCCAGAAAGACAGAATCCCAGCAGGGGGAAAGCACTATTGAAAACAAGGAAAGCAGACTGGCAAATGCCAGACTAAATGTGGTTGGTTTATACGTATGCTTGGCAAAGATTGGTGGCTTTTTCTGTTAAAATCACCTACATTTTACCAATGAAGGAGCTGTGAAGTTGATAAAAATATAAAGGCAACCACTGGAAACCCAAACACACAGAATGCCCAAAGGGTAGGTGCCAACTTGATCAATGTTGTGAAAAAGAAATTTTCTTGAGCAAAGAAGGTTCCCCAAACATCACTTTTTTTATTTTTTTTTTTCCCAAATGGAAGAAAAAACCTGTTTCAGAAGCATCGTATCTGTGACAGACTGCGGATCCCATTTGTTATTCCACCTCATCTAAAGGAGCTGAAACCCACTAAACACCACTGCAGACCGAGGGCCAGCACAGCCCAGTAGCAGCCCCAGCTAGCTGTAATGCTGTAATGGCTAGAAAAGATCCGTACAAGCAAGAGTATCACTTCCTATTCAACCACAGTTCAACAATAACTCACAGGGGCCTTTGTCCTCCAGTGGAGAACAATGACTCCTTCTATCCAGAGGGAGATGTAGAGGCTCCAGAAAGCCTCATCCCTGCTTACCTACCAAAATCTTCTGAGGTAGCAAAGAGAACCCAAGTGTGGCTCATTTGGGCAGGAAGAGTAACTACTGACTACTCCAGCAGGGCCCCACAACCCTTAGAGGAGGCCAGCATACTCTAGTTGAGAGGAAAGGGGTAGTGCACAGGTTATTCAGGCTTTCCAAATTGTGCTGTGGGTTTTCGGCTTTCTTCCTCCTTCAGTAAAAATCTGTTCTGTTACGGTCTTTTATTTAACACAGTGCTAGCAAAGGGGAAAATGCTGCTCCTGGGAAGGCCAGACTGTCAGATTTTATAGCAAAGGCTTTGGAACGAAGTGAGCGAGCCATTGTAGTTTATGGTTTTTAATTAAACTGGCTGGAAAAGCAGAGCTCTGACCCTGCTGCTCAGTGCCTGGGAGAGGGTTACGGCTTGTTTTTGTCTTTGTGTTTTAACAGTTTTCACCAATTGCTTCTGCTACAACTCTCAGTAAAGCTGATGGCAGTTCACACAACTAAAACAGAAAACAACATTTCAACAACATAGCGCTTGGCATTTCATTCCTTCCTCCTGCTATATTTGTGGGAAAGTAATGGAAATCTAGCATGAGATCTAAAGTTGCAGAAATGTGGTGTGGAGGCCTGACCGCCGTGATTCAAACAGGGCTGTGACCCTGAGAGAAACCATCAGAAGCCTATTCTGAGAAGTAAGGGATATTGTGATAGAGCTCTGACACATATGATGACAAATTTCAGACCCACCAGAGAATATGACTCAGTTCTCACCACTACTGTCATGCTTGGATGGGATCCAGCAAGACAGATTAGCACTTGAAAACTAGTTGCTATAGGGGTAGGTGGGCAGCAGATTACAGCTGCCACCTCAGAAGAAACTTCATCTTTGGAAAAGAATTTGTTATTTTACAACTATCCCAAAATTACATCTGCATAGTGTCCCAAGTGTAAACAGTACTGTGTACTGGACCTGTGATATAAAAAATGTGCAGCTGCATTGCTAGCACTGTGTTGTGAATGCATCATTACAGTCTAGAATTAAGCAACACCAGCAGCAAATGACGGGTATACCAAATAGCCGGTCACTGGGTTACACTGTCTTCTTCCATCGTCTCAAGAAATGATCTGCTCTCCAAAGGTCTGATGGTTCAGATCTTCACGGAAAACATAAGAGGTGTGAGTGACCTAATAAATGTGACTTTTTCTTCTGAGTAATGGTCCAATTCAGTGGTTCTTTCAGAAAGAAGAATCTTTCCACTGATGTCAACAGAAGTTGACAAGCATGCCCTAAGGAAGAGATGGTGAAACTTTTTGGTTTCTGTGGCTATGCTGATTTTAAGAAACAGACCAGTTTCCTTGCTGGTAACTCTAGGCCAATACACTGCCACTGATGTTAATTGTTTGCCATGGCTGTTGAGAAGGGGACTGGCCCATCCTGCAGGTCCAATATATCTTTGAAGGCCCTTGCAAATTTTGTAAAGCAGCTTATTGCTGTTTAGTGATGCAGTTAAAGTCAAGGACAAGAAGGCAAATGCTACACAGCAATTCAAGGAAAGGAGATCATGGAAAGAAAAGATTAGAAAAAAGTAAAGGGAAGTGGTTGTAGGTAATAGAGAGTTGCTTGATGAAGCCTCTGTAAGCAAAGATGCAACTAAGAGTCTGACCTGCCCTTCACTAAAGCCAACAAGATTCTTTCATGTAAGCCTGGTGATCAAAGGCTACAATTACACAAACAAATAGAACAGAATTGCATTTTCTGGCTCAGATTTTATACCATGGTTTGCATCCCTTTCCCACACCCCATCTGCCTCTCTTTTCTTCCACAAAAGACTATCCCTTTCTGAACTGCTTGTTAGGAATAATCCTGGGCTATGCTGTGCCTGAACCGTGTCAAAGCACAACCGGGACACACGCTAGTTGCCATTGACCAAAACCATGCCTGGGAGCATGCTAGAAATTAAATGACCAAAGGACAGTGCTCTAACCTCTGCCCCAGCCCTCCCCTCACCTGCTCATGTAGACATAAGCAGAAAAAATGGTCTCATGAAGACCAGCTATAGTACTCCTCACTCATCATCATCCGGTGTTAAATTGTACTGCTCTCTGCTCTTCAAGAGGCTCCAGGTTTCATCTTGGCTTTGGCTTGAGGCTCCAGTTCATTCATTCAGAAGCTGTGTTAATGTGAAATGAGATTATTAAACAGTGTGTTCACACGTTAAAAATTTCAATAATAAGTAAAATATACTCAGTTAAAAAGAAAAAACATGTCAGAAGGGTGCACATGGCCAAAAGACCCTTTGGAGACATAGATTAAGCTTGGGCTCCTGCTTCTAGGAAACTGTGCAGCCAGGAACAGTGCTGTTACATCCACAAACCTAAGCTTGCTGGCCAGCATCTTTAAGCAGCTGCTTGAGATATTTGAGGAAAAACACAGTAAGCATAATTCTAGAAATTATATACATTATCTTACAACAATAAATTCTGGTTTGAATTTTAAGCTTTTAGTATTTCTGTGGGAATAAAAAGGAAAGGCAAGCATTGTGAAGACAAAAAATCACTGGAGTTTCCATTTCCATGACACTTTATAAATGCTGCCATTCCATATGCTGACTTTTGGCAAACTTCTTTGAAAGGAAGGAAAGCTTTCAAAGCAAATGTAGTGGCCATGTTCCAAGCAGAGGAAGCAAGGAGTTTTCAAGGTATATTTGAGATTTACAGCTCTACACTAAACTTTGGCACAACTTACAGCTGGTTTTTTTAATGGAATGGTGAGTTTGGAGGTTCTTTGGTTATTGGTTTGATTTTTCCTTCATGAGATTCTAGAGCTCACTCCTGACACAGTAATTTTACCTTTCTATTCCTTTCAAAACAGCTCTGAAAAGCATATGATTGTTATAGAAAATGACAGAACTTAAACTTGACAATTTTGGGAAAAGAATTAAAGACTAGTGTCAAGATCAAGTAAATTTTCAGGACAGAAGGAGTCTCAGCTACTGTACATGATTTACCATGACCTGCTGCTTCCACACTCTTTGGATGTTTGCATTTGTTCAGCTGTGTTTGATGTCTTATTGCAGCTGGCTATCAGCCTGCTGCATCTGCTCCTTCTTGACCTTTCACTTGAAGTACGTTTTCTTCTCAAAGCCTGCTAGGACACACAGGGCTGAGCTGCACTTCCTTGGCAATGACAAATGACATTAGCAAGGCCTTCAGTACCTGCAAGGAAGCAGGCTCCTAATGTCTTCACAGTGCTAATGTGAATATACATTCCTAATGTGATATACATTAGGAGGAACACAGTTACTTACAGCAGTGCAACAGGAGTGCAGAGGAAAAGAGCAAAGATCTACCATTTCTTACAGCAACCTGGTGAAACCAAGGAATTATATTAGACTAAATATGTACATACTAATAACTTAAAATATATGTCTATATTAGAATTATATTTAGGGCTATACTGTGGAAGAGGAGAAGCACAGCTATCAGGCCATCTGATAATAAACTTACCTACAAACAGTCAATGGATCTCCAACCCTTGGACACAAAAACAAAAGGAAGAGGATCCTCTGGTAACACTAGGTGTATGAGGATCAATTTTCTCTTCTGCAAATAAATGTTGCTTTCTAGTTCCTGATTTTCTGCTGTCTGACTCAGAGATTGCTATGCAACACTCAAAGCAGCAGAAATAAAGCAGACCAAATATTCAGTTCTCTGGATTTCATCTACCCAAACTGGTCGGACTTTAAGGGGTCATTTATGTCATTGTGGTGTTGCCTGTAGAGCAGTAGAGGAAATGACAGAAGCCACCGGGTGCAGACAAAAACCCACCCTACTTCTGACAGAGCTACAACCATTCTTTTCCTCAGGCTCCTCCTGAGCCATTTCAGGTCCAGTGGGTGAGAACACACCATCCCTCTGGCTGTATCCCCGTCTCTGACAGAGGGAGCAGAAATTGAGGAAAGAAATTGTAGCTCAACACTTTATGATTTTATTTTTTTTTGAAGAGGTTAAATGTACAATTTAGGCTTTTAGTCCCTGCCTATGCAAAGCAAATCATTTTCATATAGCTGAGATCAGCAAAAGGATCTGCAAATGTGAATCTTCCCCAGCATGTCCAAGTCAGTCAGGGAATAGAAAAGCCCTGAGCTCAGCATGTTTGCAGTTCTGAACCAACAGGTACAAAACAAGTTCAAGTTACGCTACTTCAGCCCATGACCTGAATGCCCAGGTGTGTGCATTTGCAGGGGGTGGGGAGCAGGCAAGGAGTAAGAACTTCTCCACCCCAGCACGGAAGAGCAGCTCAGAGGAATCAGAGGTGCCAGCCATTGTCTCTGGGGGCTCTGAGGATGCCCTTGTTTAGGTATTCAGCTAACAGGCCTGGCTTCCAGGGCTGTACTTGGTCTTGAAGAATTATTTTCTCCAGAGACACACTGGGAAAGTCCTGTATTTCCTCTGTGGCACATCTCATCCCTCAGGGCCATCTGAGCAACCTCTGTGTAATGAACTCCCCAACCAGCTGCAGGGACGAGGGCAATGGTGGCACTGATCTCGGCCAAACTTCCCAAAGCCTGTGCTTCACCAGGTCATACAGCTTTCTCTAGAGTGAGACTTCATGCCCCACAAATCAGATGTTCAGGTTGCAGCTTTCTCGTCTATAAAATTGAGGGCAAGCAACAACTGTCTGGAGAAACCCAGGAAGTAGCAACTAGGAAACAACAAGGTACAAGGATGATACTGGCACAGGGCCTGTGGGAATGCAGTATTTCCCAACAGATGATTAATTATCAACAGTTTTGTAGGATGGAGAGGAGAGGAATTTGGACTGTAATAACACTGGAAATGTGTCCCTCTTTTCCTTCTCCTGTTGCTGGCTGTCTTTTCCCTTTCTGCCTGCCAAGAAGGCTCTTCTCTCCCTGGTAACTGCAGGGCAGCTCACAGCTAATGCCTTCTGAAATGTGCTTTTTTACTCACAAAGTGCAGATCATCTCTGCTTTTTTCATTATACCTGGAATCCCCCTCAATGACACAATATAACCAATGGAAATGTCATGATTTCTCTACTGGGGAGGGGGAGTAGTAATCTGCTCTGAAAACAGATCAGCCACTCATCTGAGCCTTACCAGTAACTAAAAACAAAAATCAAGTCAGCCTGCTGAGGAAGATGTGATATTTCTCATTTTGTCTTCCGTAGGGGAATTAAAGCAAATCAATACAGCCCTGCCAGTTCCTGGGCTCCTCGGTTTGGAAGGCTCCTAAGGCAACTCAGTGGCCGATCTAGCCACAAGTCAGTAACTCGTATACCACACCAAGGATTTTGGCATGAGCACCAGAGAGCACACTTGTGTGCACGCATCTGTATTTTGTAACAGAGTCTCTGTTAGTCAGTGAACAAACATTAAATGTTAAACAATCCCTCAATTTGAAAAGCAGAAATTGCTATGACTACTGGCAACCCCTTCCACCAGAATAACCATGTGTTGAAGAGCTCCTGTCAACTTATCCAGATGGCACAAGACCACTCACTCGAGGAATGAGCTGTAGATCGCATTCATGTCCCCAACAGGAGGCCCAAAAGCAGACCCACTACGCACCCATGGGGCCAGGATGGGGCTGTAACGGGCTCAGCACAGACCGCACTGTCACCAGGCCAGTCCGTAGCCATGGGACCACCATTCTGTGGTCAGGCCAAGAAATCCCATCAGCGGGTCAGGGTCAGCTGGGGACATGGGGAGACATGGACATACCTGTGAGCCCGTTCGACGAGGATGACGGTGATAGTCCCAGCAGAAAGGAAGCTCACCGAGGAAGGAGGAGGAGCTGCTAAGGCATCCTCAGCTCTCATCAACCCCCAGCTCTTTAATGTTGCCCACACAAGGCCTTAACAACTTTTGAGGAACAACTCTGAATATTCTCTGTTTGGCTACATTTTTCACCATTTTATATGCCAGATATACTTTATATGTTTTGTAAAACTAAGACACCATCTATCCCAGGTCACCAAGCAGCAAGAATAGAGGATTCTCAGCTTTGAACTCACAGCAGAGGTACGCCTCTTTGTTTCAGCTCATAGCTGGGGAGACAGCCACTGTCATATACAGGTGCATGCGATGCTTCTGCAGAAAAATGAAATGCGAGCATCACAGTTTGTACTTTTTCTTGACTCTAATTCTCCAAGCACAGCCAGTAACCACACTAGGAGAAGCAAATTAATTAATTTTATAAAAAATTTATGAGTTGCAGGAGAGTGATCAGTGAATCCAGACAGCAACCTACATGTATTTCATCTCTATTAACCCAATCATCAGTATCTTGTTCTTGCTGTTTAAGCAATCCTCTAAATATTAGGTAGCTAATGAACATGTGCCACTTTGGTGACCTCAAAACATTGATGTCTGGGAGACTGGAAGTCACTGTCATTTTGCATTTCTTATATAGTTTCCACAATTTGCTCAAGATTACTCAAAATACATGCTGAGAGAAGTGGGCTAAGCTTTGGGGGAGATGAAGATGTAGGGGTGGGTTACATATATTCAAGGGTTTATTTCTGAGCATTGTGACTGTAATTCAGCAGGACATCTAAGTGCATTGCAACACAGCAGTATGAGGCTACTTATATACTCAGAATTAGATGCAGCCATAAAGAGCTTCCAAAACTGAACACTGTAGCACTGTAACTCTACTAAACAATGAAGTGCAGGAAGTGAAAATGCATTTTATAGTCCAGGTTTTTTCCTGTCAGCATCCCAGGAGCAAAAGAAAAGAGTAAAGAGTATGGGAAAGATGAAGTGCTAAAAGCCTCTTTAGAAAGGGTGTTTTGTCCTTAAAGAAAAAATGTACATCTTTGGAAAAAAAAAATCCCTATCACTCCATCATTTAACAATAGATGTTTCTTGATCATTTCTGTTAAATGTAAAGTTCTGAAAAGCACAAAGATTCATATGGCTGGGAGACTGGGAGAAAAAGGCATTTATATGGTTATACAAAAAATTTGCAGTTTAATGTACATCTTGGGACCACATCCTTGGCAATATCCCATCCCAAGCTTTTTAAGTTCTCATTGATTTGATGGAAGTTCAGTGCATGGAGCAATGACAGATATGGTTTATCAACATTCATATATTTTCACAAGCTGGATACAGACCTTCAAGATGTAGGAGAGTCATATTTCAGAGTAAGAAAACTGGAAAGATGCTGTTCTGAGATTAGTCACTTTTCATAACATTTGTTATTATACAGGAGCCCTAGTTTAATAGGAACACACACAAAAAAATAAATCCCCCCAAAACCGCAGCAACTTCACCTTAGAAACAGCAAAGACTTTTATTTTTCTTTAGTCATCTATTTGAAGATATCCAACATGCTACACAAAGTTAAATTTTGAGTCCAGTAAATCACAGGGACGATTTTTTAAAAGAATTTCTACAGGAAATTCAAAGAAAAAGACTGTGCCTCTAAGAACGTTATGAGTTTCCTGGCAATCGCTTGGCTGGTGCCAACAGGGGAGCTTAGGAATGCCACTATTTCAAGAGAATTGGATAGAGAGCAACTCATTTTTCCAAGGCATAACAAGGCATTTTTCCAGCATAACAGATAAGAGGCACGTCTTTTGCTTGACATGCAGACCTATATGTTTTCATCCAAGTGGTGAGCTGGAAATCTCAAGCCATCAGTTTGCTCCGGTCCAAGAGCCCATAAAGTTCCAAGAATTCTCTTTGGAGCTCACCTCAGAAACAGAATCCCAAAGCAGAACAGAGAGGATAATTAGGATTTTCCTTTGCCAACATATACAACGTCCCTCTCTTCTGTAACTAACAGGGCCTCCTTTCCCATTGGCAGTATGTACAAAGTGAGACAATATGAAGGATTACAAATAAACTTTTTTTTTCCCTTTGATTAAATAATGCTTGATATGCTTCCTTTTCTGGAGCCAAACAAATAAGAGCTAGTGGCAATGACCATGGTAGAGCTCTGTTGAACTTTTTTTCTTTTTCTTTTTTTTTTTTTCTTTTCTAAGGTACTGAGTGCACAAGAGAATAACATCATAAAAAATCTCATAAGCAAGCTGGAAACTTTCTTCTTATGAAGATGACCAACATCCTGGCTTCTTTAATTTACCAACATTTAATCATTTCCCCTCTTTATTTCTTCCTCAAATTTCCTAGTATAGTTTAGATTTTATGTAGACCATTAGCAATAACTGGCTGGTAGAGATTCTGCTTTCTTACAGAAAGATGCCCAACAGGTTTACAAACAAAAACTTCCTTGAACTTTGGTCTGAGTCTGGAACTTTCTGTAAGCCCACCATCATGATCGAGCAATTCAGCCATCATGGCCTGCCTTGTACCTGGATAGACGACGAGGACTGCAAGAGCTCACAAGAGTAAGAGGTGAAAGACTAAACTGCTGACAGACAAAACACTGGGCAGTTTTGCCCCTGAAAGGGATAGCTGGAAAGAAAGGGCAGTGCTAAACACATTCCATCAGGCCGCCTCGTTAACTCAGAGCTCTTGTCACACAGTGATTCAGTCTGTCTAAGCTAAATGCACAAATTTAACTGTCTTCAAAACTTAAACAGTGATTGTTTTTGCAATATCTGGGCTGCCTGCTACTGGTAATGTATATCTCCTTACAAGACTGCCATGAGCTAGGAAGTGCTGTTATCCCCATTCTGTAAATATAGGCATAAGTACCAACAATGCCGAGGGTAAATGGGACTTTCCTCTAGTTCCAGAGTAGCCACAGCATTGCAATCCTCAGCTTGGGAAAAATTAAATAGTCAGGTTAGAAGTATACCTCAAATTCCTATAGGAAGCCTAAGAGTAGAGCAGGGAATTAAATTCAATGCTGTCTGGTCTCAGGGTAGTTCCCCAACCATCAGGCCAGCCTGTTTTGTTTCCTTGCCTTTAAAAATGGGTTTGATTATACTACAAAATCTACCATGAAAGCCTTTCATTTTATCTGCAGTATTCATGCAGAGGATGGGATACCTTTGACTAAACAAACTTTCTCAACTGATTTAAACTGGGACAACTCTTTCATGAAGGTAAGACTGTCTTCAGAGTCCATCCCAATAAACCCAGCCCCCGAAAAAGTGGATTATGGGATCGTTCATACTACTGGCAGTAACAGCTCATTTTGTCTCCAGATGAAGTTATTGCGTCTGAATAGTCACTTGAACAATCTGCACTGAAATTCAGGAGCCTGCGAACAAGAAAACTACAGTTTGGTAGGAAGCAGCGCTGCACAGTGGGTGCCGCAGGAACACTCAGGAGAGGCAATCCCAGCTCAGCACATGCCTAAGCTTGCACACATGGATAGAGCTGTTGAAGTTAGTGGGTGCATTCGAGTGTTTATCTATTTAACTTTCAAGTGAGTGTGGGCCAGAGCAAGAACAAACAGTGAAATCTTGATGTGTTGCAATCACCAAAGGTTCTGCTGAAGTCAAGGCTACAAGGATACCACCTGTGTTAGCAAGAATTATACCTGGCAATGCTTGCAGACTTGGGATGCTGTCCTTTGCACTGCTGTCCCAGTTTGTGCCAGTAATACTGAGTACACGCTTTTCTTTCATTACTTACCTTCTCCCCCTGCCCCCTCCAACCCCATGCAGTGAAATGATGCAGCTGAGACACACAACTTAGGTTATTGCATGCCCAGAGATTTTCTATAGTCCTGCAGAAAGTCATGCAAGTTAAATTTAAAAACTCTTCTATTAAGTACACTATATTACCTTATGTTTGCCATGGGCTTATAGTACACACATGAATAGTTACAGCAACTCAGATGCTCCCTGTTAACTTGTTATGCTAGTGTGCTGGCAGAGGGTAGATCTCCCAGAATGTGTATGATGGTGCCATCCGTCTCCCTGACCATCACCTACTTGCTGATAACTGACAAATATCTTAGGTACTACATTCAATTTAACAGGTAGGGAGCAGAGGACTTTTCAGAAAAGCATCACACAGCATGACAGGAACAGCCAGGGAGCGCACCAGGTCTATCAAGTCCAATAGAGGCCCTGCAACACATGACTTCTTAGTGACCATTTTTGTTATTCTTGTCTTACTTATTCCCTGTATAGTGATTTGTTTGTGTTACAAATCCACTTTCAGAATCTAGTGAGGCTAGGCACTCTTGCTGGGCAAGGCACTCTTCCATCTTAAGAGTCAACAGTTTCATAAAACAAGTAATGGTGCATTACTAATTACAGTTCTCCAAGCCAACTAGTCCTTAGTGTGCAAAAAACATGCAGCTGGCTCTTCTGAAGCCTTATGAACAGACATAACAAGGGCCCATGTCCTGGTAGCCCGTATTTTGCATTCAGAGACATTGCTACAAATATTCGGCTTAAACTGCATTCTAGAGACTGGTTGAGTAGCCAAGGCAAAGAGAGCTGATGTTCCTTGTTCACTCATTTTTTTTTAAAAAACACATATACATGCATACAAAACTCAGCAGATAATTCCAACAGGATACCTGTTTGTCTCTGGTCAAGCAAAAAAAAGACAAGATTCCTACTGTGTAGAAGACATAGGCTTAAATATCACATCAAATTTGTCTGGAGCAACTGGATGTCATCATCCACCATGAGCAACAAATCTACTCCAAACAACAGTGCCAAAAGCTTAGAACAGATGCAACTTTCCAAATAGCACAACACTGCGTAAATAATGATCTCTTAAACTTACACATTTTCTAATAAAGAAGAAACTATTCTTCCTTTGTTAGACTCACTCACTTACTTTAAAAGAAAATGGTTGGAATGGAAATGATCATCAGCAATTAGTGCTTCACAGTAGCTAACCTATCTAAAATCTAAACCCCTAGTTTTGGGTGCTTGTAACTTTCTGCCAATTCCCACTTTTGAATAAAAAATATTTTCCATGGTATGCAGGGTATGTACAGTGTCAATGCTCAGATACATATATCTCACACTTGTTCCTGCCACGTGGCTTTGTTAAATATTTCAACAAACATTTAATCTCTACTTTGTTTCCTTCTATAGAGGACTGGGGGTCCTCAGAGCAGCACAAGCAACCTTACGCTTACAGAGCACTACGAGATGTATGCAACAGTAAACCCAAGACAAGCCAGTACAAACAGTGATACCCATGCTTGACAAATTAAAGCAACACATCTATTACTAATGTGAAAATTGTATCCCACTATAGGCTGAGTTATTCTCTCTACTTCCATTTCTTCCCAGTGGGAGATGAGGATCTCAAGGAGCGCACAACACAGCCTTTGGAAGACTTGAGCGACGACTGCGTTGCAAGACCCATTTCTCCTCTCTGGATTTAGTCCCTCTTTAATCTGCTGATTCCTGTTTTGACATAGAGCAGTAGTTAATTTCAAACCACATCTCAGTGCTTCAGTCACCAAAGTGTGGTGGTACATCAACATAAATCAACAGAGATAAGCTGATAGTTGTTAAGAGCTACAGCCAGCATCTGTACTCACAGTAATTCAACAATCCACACGTAAACAACAGCTCCATTTCCTAGTTTTATGTTTTCATAAGTTAATGAAGAGAGAGAGGTTTCCCCTGAGAGGTGCTGGAGGTCCAGAAAGCATTATTTACCCTTCTTTCAAAAACATAATTTTCGCCAACGGAAATTACTCAGAATGCAATAAAACATGTTTTTCTAACAAAACGAAGTCCAAATCCTGCTTCCTGGACCAACATGAACTTTCCAGTGGAGGACAATAAAGCTACCCCTTAGACCATGGAAAACATTATTTCGGCCTTTCTTTGAACATACAGCAGTGGTAAATGAATATCGAAAGACACACATTTTACCTCATTATGCTTTGTTTTATGGGTAACACAAAGATTCCTTAATGATCTCAGCTTGATACTGCCTGGTGCATTCTGAAAAGTTTTCTCTGGTCCACTAATCCCAATCAAGTAATGGCTGTCCCAAGTATCTTTCAGCACAAACACTCACATCTTTGTCATTGCTTTCAGAGAATTAGCTGTAGATCAAACTAGTTTAGATGTAGCTTAAAAGAAAATTAGGAAGCCTTTTTTCTTGCCTGCATGTTTTTAAAGCTGTACGAAGAGGGTTTTTCATGTCTCATACAGGGAAAATAGTATTTTTATTACTAATATATCTGCCTCTATAATGTGGAGTTGTTTTCCTTTAACTATATCATCCCAGGTCTGCACTAAAAATTTTTTACCAGTTTTGTACCTGTTGTGGTTTAGCCCCAGCCAGCAGCTGAGCACCACACAGCCTCTCACTCACTCACTCACCACCCCTGGTGGGATGGGGGAGAGAATCGGAAGGGTGAAAGTGAGAAAACTCATGGGTTGAGATAAGAATAGTAAAATATAATAATAATAATAATAATAATAATAATAATAATAATAATAATAATAATAATGAAAAGGAAAATAACAAAAAGAGAGAGAGAAATAAACCCCAAGAAAAACAAGTGATGCAAATGAAAATCAATTGCTCTCCACTCGCCAACGGATGTCCAGCCAGTCTCAGAGCAGCAATCACCACCCCTGGGCCAACTCCCCCCCAGTTTATATGCTAAGCATGACATCATATGGTCTGGAATATCCTTTGGCCATTTTGGGACAGTTGTCCTGGTTGTGCTCCCTCCCAGCTTCTTGTGCACTCCCAGCCTTCTTGCTGACAGGGCATGAGAAGCTGAAATGTCCTTGGCTTAGTGTAAGCACTGCTCAGCAACAACTAAAACATCAGCGTGTTATCAATATTATTCTCATGCTAAATCCAAAACACAGCACTATACCAGCTACTAGGGAGAAAATTAACTGTATCCCAGAACAGTACTGCAGGGTGTGGGTGGGATGACCTATTTCTTTTTTCAGTGACAAAACCTTAATGGCTTTTCAATTATATTGTGAGGGGGAAAGTACTTCAGTTATGTATTGCTTAATGTGTACTTACAATGCCATGAAGTTCTGCCAGCAGAATTGTTCTTTTGTCATCATAAGCTATGTTTACACTAGGTGAGTTCAGCATTCTGGTTAGAGACAATTTGTTTCTAATGAGACAATGAGGCCCTTAAAACTTTTCTTATGAATGAATGGTTGCATTGCTTTTAAACAAAAATTTAATTCTGTTCAAATGGGCTCTTCACAGAGCATTTTCCCATATGATAATCTTAAGTATTTGATCCCACCAAGTAATAAAATACTAAGTATATTTAGTTCTTCTCACATATCTTCACAAAGACAGGCACACAAAGTTTTATGTTACTCATTTTTTAAAGTTCAAAATCCTAATAAATAAATAAATATCTAGGCAGTCTCTAGCAGTAGTGAGGACCAACACAGAGGACAAGGGATGACTTTTTTTTCCCTGCACAAATATTACCTTTCTTGATTAAAAGTCAAAGAATATTAGCCAGATATGGTTGCTAGGTATTTAATAGACAATTATTACAGTTCTTCAGGAGGAAAAAAAAAAAAAAAACACAAACCACAAACATAATAAACAAATACATCTCAATAGGAAGTGTGTCATATTAACGTAATTGCCTGATGTCGCAGACTCACGGACACGAAAGACCACTGCTACCAGCGGAACTGGGAAAGGCAGAACAAACAGAGCTTTTGCACCAAAATAAAAACTGATGATTAAACCAAAATGGTGGGTGATCTTTCACAGGATGAATGAAGTCTTCTATGCAGATGTCACCTCGGATCTGAATTTCTAGCTTCTGAATTGTTTGATTTGTGTTTTAAAAACATACACCTAGATTTAGGTGGATGCAACAGCAGGGACAGGTGATTCTGCCTAAATAAACCCTAAGCATTTTTGAAATTATAAACTTTTGAACACTCCAGAGAAAATTTAATTCTCCAAAAGTTATGGCCTCTATTAGACTCACAATTTCACTGGGTCTATTGACCCAGCAATCATGGTGACAAACCAAGTCTTGCCCTTTGCAGGCATTTGCAGTGACTCCTGATGTGGGTTTTTTGTTACCACCAGGAGTTTTTGGCACAATGGGTAGAGTTCTCCAAGCATTAAAAAGAAGGTCCTGGGTGCTGTGTGTGCAAGTTTTCAGAGGTTTTTGTGCTGAATGTGGAGTGAGATGGGGGCCCACGCTGTACGCGATGTAGAATCCTCTAGCCACGCACAGAGGCTGTACAGTAGCATCATGGCCCTGACAGAATGCCAGCCTCAGTGCCTAACATGGCCCTGACTGTTTTCATAAGCAGTCTGGCTCCTCTTCCTTTGCTATGGAACCTTTTGGAGTTTAGAAATTAAGATAAAATTTTTAAAAGGGAAAGAAAATGAATAATTGTTTACCTTATAGTAACTCTGCAACTTTAAGGTGAATTATTAACTTGGAGTCTACCCTTTGAGGCTTATTCAGCTTGTTTGGCATTGCCCCAAGAAGTGTCCTGCTCCATATGAATACTTTATCTACCTTTATTCCTTCAGGATTCAAGGAACCCAGAAGCATAGGGATTTAACACCAAGAAAAAGAGTTACTAATCCATGCAAACAAAGCTTCTCAGAAAGCCTGCTAGCTGTACGTTAAACAGCCCATCTATATTCTTTCAGCAGTTACCCACATGGATCCCACCTACCATGGAGTTATTGTAATGCCTAATTCCAAGTGCATGAAGGTTTCCTTAAACATTTCCTGAAATGGGCATCCAATCTAGAAGACTAGGGCACATGAGGAGTGTTCAGAATATGAACCAAGACCCACAGGTGCTTTGCAAATTTCAGAAATGTAGTTGCTTTTCAAAACAGGCACTGATGCTTTACAAACAATACATCCATTTTTTTAATATGTTTGTTCTGCCTGACAAGTTCGATTTGCCAAGATGTTCTGAAGACCAAGAAAACACCAGTTTCAGAGCCGTCCAGCCTCCAAAATCAAGCTCCTCCTCATCTTTCATGTGATGTCTTCTTGTGCCATTGCCTCGCAGTGCTGGTATATCTTGAGATAGACAGAGACATTCACTTATTAGGCAGACAGGTTTTAGGTCTCAGATGCTGACAGGAAGATTAGGTGGCTGAAGAAACTCTATCCTCTTATTTGAAGAACATTTTAAACAACTCCCCATTTGTTACAGAAATATTTTAAAATAGAGTAGATCTAGGTAAAATTTTTAAAAGACATGATATGCAGAGTAGTGAAATCATCTTGAAAACATCATGATCAGAAGAAAGTTCACATAAATGAGAAGGAATGTACTAATTAGCTAGCACAATTGAACTGTAAACTCTATGAGACCCGGCATACCACAGTTGCATTGAATGGCAGCGCAATCTAATTTAAAGAATAAAACCAGGGTCAGTCTTCCAGGTTTGGGTTCTCCAGTGAGAGGCTGAATATCTTCTGTAACAAATACCTTGTAACTTCTTCAGTAATTGTGTTTAAATAATTTTCTAATAATAATATCGAGTTGTTGGGGTTTTTTAATGTTCTCTATTTTGCTGCAAAAACCTACTAAATATTAAAAGAATACAAAGGTATTCAGATCAAAAGGAGAACAAATTTCAGATAATAAGAGTGAATAAATAGGATCTACTCATTTAAAAAACAAATCCAAATTACAGAAGAGTCCAATAAATCAAACCATTTCAATGCCCAGTCAGCCATTACTTCATCAAAATTACAAGTAGAAGAATTACTGATGTGCTCAGGCTGTCTTCAGATCTCCCAGTAATTTTTCATTAATGTTAATATGCCATTAGAATATTCTACACTTGAGGTAGTGACTCACAATATTAGATATAGCCCTAAAGCAATCAGAAGAGTCACAAATATCTCAAAGCACACTTTAGTAGCAATGCCCAGTAAAATATCCTTTGCATCTGAAATTCATCATTTCCTAAGGAACCTCATAAAAATGATAAATTTAGAGATGCCTGCAGCAATGCAGGCTGTACACAAGCCCCTCTTCCACAAGTCGCTTCACAGTGCTGTTATTAGCATTCGTGAGTGGCAGAGCTGGCTGGTAGGGAGCAAAGCATTGGCTGTCATCTCGTCATGTTGAATCAGTCACCGCTGATATGAGCTGGTGAATAACGTGGTATAAAGTGAGCACTTCTGCAGATAATGGCAAAACATCAAACCGACAGTGAGGTCATTACTGAGTGTAAAGCACGATACTCGTTTCACAGTGTGTTTTACTTAATAATACTGACAGTGAATAGGGCCTTTCAAATGCAATAAAAATAACTGTTATTTGGTGGTATTTGAATGTGAGGCATTAGTGGAATCCAGCCTTATGAAAAAGGAATCAAACAACCAAGATATCTTTGATGGGGGAAGAAAAATGTAAAGATACCTACAGTTCCATGTGACACTACCAAGTATTGAACGCTATAATCAACCTGGAAAGAAGATTAGCAGATGTTATCTATACATGCCTGCCAATTGCACACCTTTCCCCAGGCTCTACTAGTTTTTATTTATACGGAAAGATTATCTTTCCTTCAGTACTCATTCCACTAGCATTATCAACAATAGAGTTGATCTGTAATTTATCATTGCACACTTTAACCCAACTGCAAAGCACCCGCTCCGTGTACACACACAGACTTCCCCACACAGTACCAAATCTGATATGGAAATAAAAGACATTCTTAAATTGTGTGACAGAGACTTAGGAAAAAAGTTCAAAGTACTCCAGGAGCTGTGTGTTGTGCAGGAAAAGTAGAACAACAGATTAATATCTCTAATTACAAAATGGGGATTATCTTTAAATGTTTCGATTTGGATGGGTAATTAACTGAGATAATGGTCGCAAATACATGGCCTGAAGTGCTGTTACCTTTCATGTTAAAGCAAGGCTAATACCCATAAGGAAGAAATGTTCTCAAAGCATACTTACCACATTTATCAGGTCTTTCCATGTGGGAGGACAAATTCTCTCCCATAAATTGTGAAGATCTTCCTCTGGCTTTTCTCTTTAAGCAGGAGAAATCCTACAGTGATTTCGTGTAGAGAGCTTCATGGCTTGCTACTGTATGAGCTTCAGCAAGATTAATCTGACTCCAAAGCAGGCAATGCTGTTTCAGTACGCATTTGTATGGAATATTATAGTCAGAAAAGAAAGTTATGCTGCATAGCTTACTAGAACACTGGTCTTTCATCAGTCAATTTATAAGGCACTGAAAATAAACTTTGGTTAAGAAATTTTAAAAATGCAGTTTATGAACACGACTGCCGTAGGTGGGTATGACTCAGTATTTTTATTTTTTCAGAAATGCACATTTTAATAAAAGCCCACACAAGTGAATGACAGGATATTACCTTGTTTATGTAAATAGGGTAGCTGGACTGGAAACCATTTAGCAGATCCTTACATGGTAGAGGTTACGGGAAATCTGAGAGCTGTACATCTCGTCTCAGCAGCACAGGGGAACCAATCAGAACTTCAGACATGACCCTTACCTATAGAATATTTTCTTATTCTGTACTTTCAGATTCACAGTTTGGTTTGCTTTAAGTCAACACATGACATGCAACATTCCAGAAATTTGGCTTTATCGTCAGACCCAAACTTGTCTGCTCCTGCCCAGAGCTAGTGACAAGGGCGCTAGGTACATCATGCCAGAGATGTACCAAAGATAAGTCAATCCTTTCCTGGGGCCTTCCCTGCTCACTCCATGCTTCTGAGAAATGCAGTCATCAGCAGATGCAGAGAGGCTGCTGCTCACCTTGAGTTCGCAGCTAAGGACGAATTGGCATAAACATAATCAGAAGATGCTGTCCCTCCATTTGGTGATAAAAGCTAAGAAGGAACATTCCTCCCCCAGACATTCAAACTGCTCCATATGCTCTTCGTGGTGAGCTAAGTGGCTGCCAACCCCCACCTATACACCAGACAGAGAGTAGCTGAGCAGGGAAAGAGTCATAACATGCTACGGCTTCCAGCTGCTACCCTACACCCTGACATTTCTGGAATAGGTGTACATTTTGTGAAATAATACCCTTAGGCGCTCTGCAGAGAATAAGGTTGTTTTCCAGTGCAACTACCATCAGTCTCTGTACACACCACAAAATTGCTGTAATCCTCATTGTTCTAAATGACTGCCTCAGACTTAGTAAGAACACTTTGGTTATATCAAATAAACATGAAGATCTTAAACATAACTGCTGAGAGACTGGAGATGCGATATGCGAGATACAGCAAGGAGAAAAACAGTGAGGAGATGGCAAGGAGGGACCTTGGAAAATTACAGGATATTTTGTCTCTAAAACTCATTTCTGAAAACAAAACAAGGAAGAAACATTTCATGCAATGATGAGATGACAAAAAAAATGTAATAGAAAAGGCATCACATAGGAAGGAGACAGGAGAACATATAACAGGAAGAAAAAGGAGGGAATACAGCAATAACTCAGATTGCAAGAAACTGTGAGAGGTTCAAATTCCAGGCTAAACCAGAAATAGATACAAAATGTGTTCAGACTCTGTGCATCCACAGCGATCAAAACTATGTTAGCTTTCTTTCCAACAGTTTCTAATACCAGTACAGCGAGTCTGACCTCTGTACGAGGCTTGTACACCTACCCACATCATAACTACTAGACTGTCTGGGATCTTTCCTTTGCTGATTTAGAGGTTATGTCTCTGAATTACGCCTGCACCTTTTACCAGTGGTCAGGTATTAACTACAGTGGTGACTTTTGAGATGCATGCATGTGTGCGTGTGTGGTGGGGAGGAATAATGAGGGAAAGCATACCAACAAGTTCTGGTTCTGGGCTGGCTTGTCTGAGCCAGTTTCTATTCCAGTTTCCAGACCAAGAACACACTGTTTGTTCATGGTCTGCGGAGACCTAACTCGTTAAAGGATTTTTGGCTCTTCTCCTCATTTCCACTTGCTAAATTGCTATAAAAAGCAGTTGTGTTATGGCAGGGATTTTCACCTTTGGCATTTCTGAAATATTTAGCCTTAAGTCTTCTTGTTTTTCACATTACTTCCTTGTGTCATCAAGTGGTGTAGCTTCGAGAAACATGCTGTGTAGTCACGATTAGCAGAGGAAAAGTTCTACAGCACTGTGAACTGGGAGGCTGAGGAGCAAGTGTGATCCACTTTGGATCCACATATCCACTTTGGCTGGTTTGAAAAAGTCCGTGCTTAATCATTATGCTTTTGAGGCAACCTTGCTTAATAAAAAAGGGGTCCCTTAAAAGAAAATTCTGGTTTCTCTGTCCTGCTGGTTAGTCTCAGTGGCGCTGGCACAGAGACTCAGACCCTTCATAGGATGGATCCCTGCCCCAGCCCCAGATTCTTCTTTACCTCCAAATTCACAGCTAAGACTCATTGTAGAGACTCCTGTTTCAGAGGTCCACTGAACAGGAAGGCACAAAAGATATAAGGAGGCATCATGGGAAAGCACATCTTGTAACCGCTCTTCACAAATATCTTCATCAGATAAACCAGGAAATAAGTCTTTCCAGAGTTGGCAATGGGTATAATTCTCACAATAAAGGGGAAAAAAACCCGCAGGTCTACAAAGTGCAGACACGGGAGATGCTCTTAGTGGGAAGATGCAAGTTCAAATGTACGGGAGGTAAATGGGGTGAAAGCACAAGAGGTCTGAAGGCAGAAAGAGAGTTTTCCTCAAGGTGGAGAGGATACTTTTACAGTAAACTTTGCTTTTTATTCAAAACTGGTTTGTTTTGTGCATGTTGTTTAGCTACTGCTGTTATTCAAAACTTGCCTTGTCCATAGACCAACACAATGTTCCATTGGACTGTAAGAAGTCTAAACATCCTCTCCTTACCGCAGCATGAGTATCCCCCCCATTCACTTGGACATCAAGCACAAGTTGATCACAATGCTGGGCTAATACTAATTGTACATACTGTAAAAGCTGAGCGTATAGCACTAAATTCAAGTGCTGCCTACTGCCTCTCTCTTGCAACGGTGTCTAGCCCAAGCAATCTCAAATTGAAACAATGCATTTCTTCAATGCCTTCTCAGCTATGCTCTTGCTTTTCTCAAGAAAGGTCAATTTATTGAGAAAAAGGGGGGAAAAACACCAAACTAAAATCAGCCAGGCTACAGTTACTTTGTCTGAGCTAACCATAACTGCTAACGAGTACAAAAAGCTTTGGGAAACCATCACCACAAGAAATGCAGTTAAACTAAAAATATAGCAATACAGTTTGATTGAGACTCGATCACTGTGTTTTCAACAAAGGTTTTTCTTTTATTCTTTGTTTTCATGCAAAGGTCACTAGAAAGTCAACTATTATGTTAAGTCTAAACTCTGAAAGATCTTGCGACTTCTTACCAAAAAAAAAGTCTCATATCCTCTGTTTTATCTGGGGGAAATTAATTTAACCTGAAACCCACAGTTACTATCTCTAATTAAGAGGTTCAGCACTCCAGAGCACTTTTCATAGAATGGCTTAATTTCTGTTTCTATAGACAATTTGACGCAAAAGAAGGTGCTAAGAAGGTCTCCAGTAATTAAAGTTCAGCAACTGAGAGGGTTAGGGACAGCAGATGAAGAAGATCAGGGCTAAAGACATCATTCAGTTGCTATAAACTATGTAAAACAGAGTAGATGCAATCAGGTATTTGCGTCAGTCTGCTTTACTTTTCATACACATTTGCACATTCATACAGCTATTGTACATCTCCACTAAAAGCCAGGCACTTACGTGTTACACTTATCCTTCTGATTGCCAAGATAAAAGCAGCTGGTTCTCTCCTCAGTTACCAGAATTTCCAAATCACAGTCACCCTTTTTTAAGAACATAATGGGTTTTAAAAATGGATGTTTTACATAAATTCACACAGGCCTAGTAGCATTAGTATGTTATTTTCATTGAGACAATGCCAAGCTCTCGCTGCTTTGAATGGCACTTCAAGTACATAGATGCATATTAAAAGCCACTTGCTGAAATAAACTGAAATAATCAAAATAAAGTCTGATTATGCTTAAAGAAAAGTCATTTCAGAGCAGTAAAAATTGATAGTCAAATCTTGTTATTCAGCCATGGCACATGGGATTTATGTTTTGATGTCTATTAGTTCTTTAATTGTTTTCCCTTCAAGTATTGATTTGTTGAGATTTGATAGCTCTCTGGGGTTGTTCTCAATTACTCTGAAATACTTTGTCCTGAAAAAAATTGTCAGTGCTATTGATAAGTGGCAAGTCTGAGTGCTTAGCTGCACGATTCATGAGTATCAACTATTAATAAGAATTCCTCACTAAAGATACTAAAAGTTCATCGCAGTAATAACACACTAATGCAGAACCTTTTCTCATAATAGCTTCTTTATACAAAGGTCTCTGTTTCATACAGATGTCAGCAGTGGCAGCAAGTGCTTCCTTTTAGGAGGATGCTGGTCATGCTTGCAGTCGAACTGCTAAGCGGGAGGGTATCTGCATGAGCAATGGAAGAAATGGCTTGGATTGATACTTAGTTCACCTTATCCTGAGTTGGGATTAGTTACACCTGCCCTCATCCAGCCTATTCTTAAAGGCTTCAGTGGCTGAGACTGCCTAGGGAAGTCATGGCAAGGCTTCACCATCCTTGCTATTATAGTTTTTCCAGTGTTTATCTGAGTTCTTCATGCTCCAGCTTATTTCTTCCTTATTTACCAGAGACATCAACAAGTGGTGATACTTTTCCCTCTGTGCAGTATATTCTTATTGCTTTGGAAGATCCATTGCTACTCTTTTTTGAGGTTAAATGACTTCAATATTTCCACTTCTTCCTCAGTGATGAAATTTTCTACACCTGAAATGATTCTTGGTAGGAAATGCGTCCATCTCAGCTAGAAACCTGCACAGGAAAGCAAGTTCAGCCAACTTTATCATTTTACTGCAGAGACATAGCAGGACGTGCTCCAAAAGCCCACTGTGACCTCTGAATGCAACAGGCACCCTTTGTGTAAGCACCTAATGCATGACTCCATACATTTATGTAAAATCATACATACAGAGTTAAAAATGAAAGCCACATGTCAATATGAAAGATTACCCAAGAAAACAATGACGATGGAAACAGTAGCAATATTGAGATGAACATAAGCACTCAGTATGCAACTAGGTTGAAGTCCTACTGGGATTTTGGTGCATGTCAACAGGTCATATGAGAAAAGCAGGGAAACTTTATATATCTCAGCATTTGGTTCTACTCTGACTTCAGTGGAGAGCTGTATCAGACCATAGCACCCAAATATTCACATTTCAAAGAGGACTTCAAGAAGAAAAAAAAAATAATCCAGAAAGTTTCAAACAAGAGCTGCTAAAATAACTAAAAGATGAGAAGCATCAAAGGAATCCAGCATATTTAGTTCGGAAAGTTATGCAGTTATATCCTTTGGGATCATACGTACATTGAGGTCCTGTGCACAAAGCAGTATTGAGACAAACGACTGGAAGTTGAAGCTAAGGAAATAAGATTCAAAGTCAATTCAGCCCACTAGTGTAGGACACAAGACTGCTCAGAGTATTTCACTGGACCTATAGATTTGTCAGTTGACTAAATGTCAAGGAGCTGCACTTGTATCAAGACTTGATTAGGTTAATGTAGCAATTTCCAGACTTGCTGAGTTTTGAAATCCTTAGTTCACTGGGTTGTTGTTAGTCTACAGTTTTAATATACAGCATTTTTTCTTTGTTCAGAATATGAAGTTTTATATTGGAAGAGCCACTGAAATTTTTAGAGTTGAGAAGCTCGATTCCGGTCTTTTTCATCACAAGAAAAGTAGGATTTATTTTTTTTTCATATGCGGAAATACTGAATAGGTAGAGAACAGTTTAAAAAACAGAGTTGAGAGGAAACAAAACCATTATAGGATTTGACTCCAGCCTCCATCTATAGCAGAAACAAAACTCAAACATGAGCCTTGCTGACAACCAACAAAGATTCGCAGTCCTCTGTGCTGCCTTATTTCTTCTTGGACTGGAACAACGTGCTGCCATGCCACCCAAAGCAGCATTTCTGACCTCCTCTGAAGCATCACAGCGCATGTGAGAAAGCCTCTTCTGATACCACAGTCTTGTAGTAAGGCCCACACGAAGAGACAACTCTGCAGAGACCTTCACCTGAACTGCTCATTTGTGCACGTGGCGTGGACAGGCACCACTCCTGAGATACGTGCTGTTGTGCTTCCCACAGCAAGCTCTACTTATGCTCCTCCAGCATTGGCTCACAAAAACCCGCATCCCCTTTCTCCAAAATTACGTCAGTTAGTACAAGTCAGGATGCAGGAACCAGGCTTGGTACTGGCGATCTGCTGCTGGAAGTAACTGAGACTTTTATTTTCCTGGGCTGGCAGAGTTCCTCTGTTGATTTGCCTTATCTTACTCAGCTCTCATTGACTTCTCCTAATTTGATTTCACAGATATATAACTAAACTACTTAAGCCACTAGGACTAACTGCTTAAAATTTATGTATGGGATAGTACATTAAAGTGTATAAGATAAGGGGGATCCCAGGTGGGTATGAAGTAGCTTTGATTGTCTGATGTGCTGGCTAACAATTAGCAAAATACTGTGGGAACAGAAAACTGTTTCCAGAGATGCATCTGACTGCAGTTTTACAGACCCCTGCAGAAGCACAGAAACTTCAATCCAGTTTCTAAGTTGTCTTTTAAAAGCCCCACAACTTAATATGGGCCAAAAAAGAAAGACAACTGTTCGCATCCAGATCTAATAAAAAGGCTTGGGGAAAAAAAAGGGAGGGAAAAAAAAAAAAAAAAAAAAAAAAAAAGGAAGGTGATTCTGGCTTCATGGTGAAGCAAAGCTATAAGCAGGTCTAGATACAACATTGCATGAAATGCGCATGAAATCAGATATTATGCATATTGCAAAGGAACGTATTAATAAAATATAACCAATGAGAATCTCTTAGTAGATCAGATTCTTGTTTCCAAGCAGATGAACTTTAAAGGGAAGATGTTTAATAAGTAACGTTTCCCTAGATGATGAGACACAGTATGAAGTTGCAGTAAGAAGAGGGAAAAACGATGGGATGGGGGGAAGCCAAGTGCAGCGGAGCAAGGAGCAGCAATTAAAAAATGCGGCTACACAATGCCAGAGCATTTAAATAAAACAGAAGATTGCAGAGGGTGAGGGAAATCATAGGAATTCTCCAAAAGCAGTTGAAATCCACAAAAAATTGGCATGTGTGTAAGACATTTTTGAACAATGTTAACAAGAATTTGAAGGAACCACACAATAATATTTCGATAAGCTACAAAACAAACCAACTCGTATAGTTACCCAGTTTCCAGAGATGAACAGATGGAATGAGTAGCAGAAATGGAAAAGGCAACAGCTGAAATGAAAGTACAGAAAGTTGACGCAAACTCTACCAAACAGTGGAGATTCGCACAAACCTGATAAACAAGCTTGGACGCAAACACAAGTCAGAAATCAAACAAGGGCGGAGACAAGACACCGAGAAGAAAGGGGCAAGCGAGCGACATGGAAAATAAACCAGCAGTGAGTCAACAGCAAATGTACAAGATGCAAAAAGAATACAAGATGAAAAACAGGGATGTTGTGTAGAACATTTAATGGAAAAACCTTATATGTAGAATTATTGTGTCAAGGCTTATGGAAAAAATTCACCTGTCAGTGACTTTCATTAATGTCTTACGTGAGAAATCTCAAATGCAAAAATAAAAAGCAAATGTTTGTCAGCCGCAAGTAAAAATTAAGACAGCAGGAAATCAGAAGCCAAAGAAAGAAAAAACAAGATTATTTTTTTTACCACGCTAAAGTCTGTACTAAATAGTGCAAATTAAAACTGTACAGTAAGACAAGGCTGGGTTCTTTACTACAAACAACAGTTAGACACATGGAAAGGTATAAAGATTGAAATTTTACATAGAGGACATAGCTTCCAACTAAAAAAAGTGCATCTATTAGCTTGCACTAAACTTAAGGCATACATCAAGTAAATGTAAAATTGAATAAAACCAGGATGGTTATGAGTGAGTCACAAGTTCCTAAGTGACACACTTGTTTATCACTGCCCCTGAAGAAGTTAAAATGCTGCTGCAGATATCCATCCTTAGCATTATCAGTGTGATAATAAATAGGATTTTAAACTATCTGATATTTTCTCGAAGACTTCCAAGTCCGTTCACCACCTGAGACAACAAATGGAGTAAGTTTCTGCAGGATACTGCCTCAGCACACTGTAACTTGTCTGTTGATTGGAGCTACCACATCCTGAAAAATAAAGTGGTGAAGGAAAAGGCAGTCAGCATACGGCGTGAGATCAGCCAGACGGAACAGAAGTACCACTCCAGCAAAAGGCAGTGAGCTGCTGGATTTCACATCAGCTTCATTATCAACAGATGGTCAAGCAATACTTGGAAAGAGCATCTTAAAACAAAAGTCTGCTTGATAAAAGTCTAGCCTGAATTTTTAAGAGTAGGTTAAAACTGTTAGCAAAGGATAATAGTCACTGAGAAGAGGCTTTTCGTTTTGGTTTTGTTCTTTCTCACTTGGTTAGCAAGTTGTGGGAATTTGGTGGTGTATTTTTTGTTTTGTTTTGCTTTTAACAAAAAATACCGCAATCAAAACAGGTACTTCACTAAAGTGACGGAGGCAGCTAGCTAGCTGCCGAGACAGAGTGGCCTTGCTGTATGAAAACACATCAACTGAACAAGAACACTGGACTCACAGTCAAATGCAAAGTGCCAGCTGTCCTGCTTAATTGAGAATTTTAGGGCAGGCACTAGAAGGAAACAGGCAAATAAAGCAGAGGTATCCAAGCGCTTGTATCCGTCATTCTCTCAGGCTGACCCTGCAGGGAAGGACGGCTTCTCTGCCCATGAAGGCGAGAACCAGAGAGACAAGCTGAGACAGCTTGGAAGTGTTACTTAAAAGGTAGAGTGCAACAAAGGTGTTGTCGAAAATCAGAGCCACCGTCAGAGAGGCTATTTCTGAAAAGCTAGAATTGCCAAATTCAGCCAAGGACACCGGGGTAAGTGGTCATGATACTTGCAGAAGTCAAGCTAAGTGGCACAGAGATAACAACAGCTCGTAGCACTAGCAGCAGGTCATGGAACAAAGCTGAAAGAGGATTTTGCTGCAAAACTACATGGATCCACCTCTCCATAATGTGAAATGATATTAAAAATTGAGATTTTAAAGTATTGCTGGTCCCAGAGAAATCTTTACAGAAAGAAAAAAGAAGAAAAAAAAAAGAGGAAAAAAAAAAAGAAAATAAACCAGCAGCATTTCAGTGGAACAGTATCACAAACTGGCTGTTGTCTTGCACTGAGTTTGTAGACATATGTGCATATCACATTGCCACCATATCACCATCACATAAGGAGGAAAACCAAATCTTCAATTAAAATCCCAAAGAATGCATTTTTAAAATTGAAAGGAAAAAATTTCACCTTTGGATTGAGAAATTCTCCCCCAATAACATTAATGCCAAACTATCCACACGTGACATCAAGACAAACATGTATTATCTGTGGAGCTCACTGGCCTCAGCACGTCTACAGGAAGAAACAACAGTAGGACTGATCATGCAGCATAAAGGTGATTGCAAAGTGCCCAAGAAGTCCAGGCCTGCTGGAAATACAGACTTTATCAGCATCAATCCTTCTCACTGGCACAAATCACTACCTGGTGGAAGAGCTTATTTCTAATTTCCTTGCAGTGAAGAAGGCCTGAGCACTTCAGTGAAACACCATTAGTTTGGAGAGTGCCGTGTTTCTTTCAGGTTAGAGATAATTTTTTTATTGACAAATCTATAATGAAGTCAGCTAATCTACCCTAACGCAATGTTATTTGGTTTTAAATTTACTGTCTCAAACAAATGTGACGGAGGGACAAGTTACGTGGTCTCCCCATACAGGGTGCTGTGATCTCGCATAAAGAAACTGGAAACAACTTTCAGAACTTTTTACTTGGTGAGGACAGCACGTGTGCAAGAAGAAACAGGACCAGGACATTGCACATTTGCATCTCACTCCTGTCTCACACAGAACAAGAGGGAACTGAAAGAGTCTATGGGATAAGTTACCTGCTTTAAATGCTTTTAGCCACAGGAGACCGAGTAAATTTTACCTGGAATTTGCTCATTTGGAAGCATTTTCTGTCATGAATGTGAGTGTGTGAAGGCACGTGAGAAGGGAAATGGTTCCTGATTTCAGTCTGCTCTCCATCCTGCTCTTTTATGCTTAGCTGCATATACCTCCATACCATTGTCTAGGAGTTACTGTAACCTCCATGTCAAGGGACCAAGAACATAAAATGGTTTAATGAGAAAATAATTCTATTTTTTTCCCTTTCTATTCAAGCAAGCTTTCTGGTACTATATAATTTATACTTGCTATCCAAATATCATCAGACAACCTTAACCTAGTCCTTGGTAATGTTGGTATTACTGCAAGGCAGTGTTCCAGTCAGTCTTGCATAATGCATTAGAATACATGCAACTTGATTGCTTTTTTTCTGCCTCTCAGCCTGATCCAAAAATGCGTTAAATTAGTAGAAGAATACCAGGAAAGTTGCAAAGGCTCAAGCTCGACATATTGCATGTGGAACCATAGCACAGCTGAACTGTATCGCAGCTGCATCGCCACAGGAGAGTACATGAAGAAGCAGCCATACTTTCTGGAGATATTCAAGGTGCAGATATTTTTGGGAAAATAGGGCTGGCAAACTGGTGTCTGATTTGATTCTGGGAAGCCGCAAGATAAATACTTGATGAGTAGAGCTCAGCAAGACGTAGGACTCTATGGATTCATTTTTCACCCTGCCTTACACTTGAACTTCACAAAACTTAAGTTTTAGCTTCTCTCCCCATGAACTGCCCAACAAGGTTAAAAAGAAGTTAACATCCAGTAACTGACATGAATCATCATTACACTGCCAGGAGTGGAATCCAAAAGAGATGTTATTAAAAACATTAGAAATATTTAGACAAAAGAGTCAAAAAGCCAGTTCTTGAGTCTGTTGGATGTCAGCATATTGCTTCATAGTCCAAAGCAGCATTACAAACATCCAACTCTGAGCTTAGTGATGCCATTTTTAATAAGTTAATTAAAGAAATATTAAATTCCTATTCATAAAATCTTTCCTCTTCCAGAATTGACATTGATAAATTAATTCTCAATAAATAAAAGATCATCAACTTTTATTCTATGATAAACCTTTCAATTGCAATGTGTTTGCGCTCTCCTGTGCTACCCACTGCATCTTTTCCAGCTGCTGTGAGCTATCAGTAATGTTTCCAGAATGAAAACATGGAACTGTTCCTGTTTCTTCCCAAATGCCAGGACTGACAAAAATGAAGCAGAGTGACATTGCCAACAGTTTTCACCTAATCTCATCATCCTTTCTGAAAGTGCATATACAAATACTAATGCAAGGCATAACTCAATCCTACTGCTACTTAGGTTAGCCAAATTTTTCCTTCAACTGAAGTGAGAGGAGACTCTTTATATGCCTAATCCCTAACCAGAGCAGATGTGTCTATACTTCTCATTTCTCATCTATACCTTCATTTGAGGGGGACACACACAACACAAAAGAAAAAAATCCCAAAGAACAGGTCATGAACCCAGAAAAACAGGTCATGATCCACACATCGTTGCTTAGTGAATGTCTGGCAACGATAAGCAGTCCACAGTTGTTTACAGGACCATGTTAAACAGCAGAATGTGTGAGTATGTTATTTCCACGTAGCCACATGCCTACCACCACGTAAGTTGGGGCCCATCACGATTCTTCCATGCAACAAGCTTGCGAAGCAGCCATCTAAAGCAGGTAGGTTTTACAGAGAAATATTTTGCTGAAACATTTGATTTTTCAAAATATGCCTTAGCTGCATAACCAGAAACTACTAAGGCAAACAGTCTCACAGTCCTTCAGAAGCGCCCAGTTAGGCAAAGCCAAAAATACTGCATAGAAGCAGCAATAAGTATAAATGTGACAAAGCAAAGCATTGATTTCCAGCCCACCAAACTGCTCCTTTCAAAGGCATCTACCTCTTTACATTGGCCACATGGGAAGATTAAGCTCCTGTGTTTTCCTTGCCTAAAAAATAGCTGACACAGAAATCCTCGTCAGAGCTCCTTATCTCCAGTATACCCATCTTACCATAGTACTGATAAGAAGTCCTACCCAAAGTAGATTGCCTTCAATAGCTCATAAAATAATTTCATTTCCTGTTTAACATTCAGCACATTTTGTGCTAACAAAGCTTTAAGAGCTTCCTGGACTTCCCTGTTTCTGTCCCTGCAGCAAAGGCTTCTAAGAACCTGGTCAAGACCTCACTGCAAGCACAGAATCACAGCAATAGCAATACATACGTTATAAGGTTATACAATTAATGGCACGGTAAATCTACTTTAAACTAGTGTTTAAGGATATTTCTGACTGTGTCGACATTCCCTATCCACAACTCCTTTAAGCAAAGCTGAGGAGGACATATAAATGTAGATTTGGGGGGAGGTGATGAACAGAGAAAGCTCCTTTCCCTCTCATGAAACAGCTGAAACAAGTAAGCAAAGCCACCAGCAGTAAGTGAACTCTTTCCCCCTAACATCTTTCTAACACAGAAACGTGGAGGTGAGTAGGTTGGGAGGCCTCAGCTGAATACAACCAGTAAAGACCCCTTTGACCCATCACTGGTGTCCCATCCAAACTGTGGGGAAGGAAAAGGCAAGGTGGTACATCCCTTTAATGGGGAAAAATGGGAACACTTGTCATCAAGCAAAAAAAGGAGTCAGATAGACTAAGGCTAACAGTAGCAGTTATATTCTACTTACCTGTTCTACTGGCACATTTCCCCAAATTTAGGGCCATTCCCCTTCAAAGATCTCATTGAATTCAGCCTCTGAACACTCAAACTGGAAAACTTGCCCCTTAAAAGTTCCTGAACAGTCCAAAGGCATGGTCATTTAAGTTTCCCTTAGTGAGATAACCAGTTCGCCAAGAGGGATCCTAGACTACAGATGTGGCTGTTATGACTGAGAAAACCATGTGACAGAAAGGTAATAGAAGACAGCTGACCTATGCTGACCACTGGCAAAACAAGACAAGACAAAGAGGCTGGAGGCCTCAGACCTTGCTTCGATGCAAGCAACAGCATTTTTATTACTCAGCTTACAATAAAAATAATATTTAAAAAATCAAAAATCAATCTCCACAAAGCTCACAGCAGCGTTCAACACACTTAGAACACAAATGAGAGGTTCACCTTGAGGTTCCCAGATGATGGGGCAGAGCACACCCTCAGCAAGGCTGCTGCTGACACAAAACTGGGAGATATACCAGAGGGTTGTGCTGCCATCCAGAGGGACCTCGACAGGCTGGAGAAATGGGCTGACAGGGATCTTATGAACTTCAACACAGGGAAGCGCCTGCACCTGGGAAGGGAAAACCCCAGGAACAGGGACAGGCTGGGAAGTGACAGGCTGGAAAGCGGCTTTGTGGGAAAGGACCTGGGGCCCTGGTGGACTCCAGGTTGAACATGAGCCAGCAACGTGCCCTTGTGGCAAAGAAGCCTGACAACCTCTTGGGCTGCATTGGGAAGAATTTCCAGGAGGTCAGGGGAGGTGATCCTTCCCCTTTACTCAGCACAGGTGAGGTCACATCTGCAGTGTTGTGTCCAGTTCTGGGCTCCTCAGTACGAGAGAGACAAGGACATGCTGGGGAGTCTCCAACCAAGGGCCTTCCACCTCAACCACTCTGTGATTCTGTACTTTTACTCAATACCATTGTGACAGCAGGATGAGTAGCAACTATTGGTATATCACAAATAACAGATGTATTTTGATGCTACCTGTGGTGGTTCTGAGGCTACCCAATACCCTCCGATAGCATTTCTACTTGTGACTCAGCTTACAGCAGGTCGAGGTCTCAACTAGAATATTCACGGTAGGTTGCTGTGTCTGCACCTGTGTGTACACGCATGTGTGCACGCGCATGTGTGCAGACATGCACATGCTTATGCATGAAAATAATGCAACTGTGATATAGCACCACAGTACTACACAAACAAGAACAGAAAAAAAAATCATTATCAAGATAATACAAGGAAAATATTTGGTTGTTACATGTTCAAAACCAGAAAAAAAAAAAAAAATCCCTGTAACTTGCACTTCTAATTCCCTTTTGTCCTCAGCCCAAGTTGCCACAGGTGCATCTCAGCAAGCTCAAGGGTAGATAATGAAATCTGCACCAAGGGCTACTGCACAGGCACAGAAATACCCAAGCAAGGTGTTAAAGTGTTAGTAAAGATGTATCTATGGGAACTTTTAAAACATTGTAAAAATCGACTTCATGTTGTAAAAAAATTTTGACATTTTAGACTCAAAAGATACTTATTGCCTGTTTTTACAAGTTAGCTGAAAGATGTTGCCTGTTAAACACCTGAAAGGAAATACCCATGTTGGGGTTAATACAAGCTGTGATCAAAATCTTCAACCTTCTCTTTGCTTTTTTCTTGTCTTGATAGTTCTAAGATAATACAATATATTTAACATAGAGATGGACTGAACTTGTAATGCAAAAAGAAATATATAAAAGATGTACTAGAAACTACTTCTTTGCCACGAACAAGAAACGACAGAGGATGTAAGCTCATTTTTCTTTTCTTTGCAGCTCACCTTCAGACACCACGCTGTCAGCCCCATCACTTCTCCAAGCAGGTGGCTCATGCTACTCTGTGCAGCTCCTGCCTCACACTAGTGTGCCTTCCCCCAAGGAATTCACACCACCGGTTCAACTAGTTAAGCTTCCCTATTTAGAGTGAAATCATCACACAAAACCATGAAGGTAACAATCATCACAGGCTTGCCAATAGCAGGCCAAGCGCTTTTTACAAGAACATTGTTTTACAAGACAAGCAATTGCTCAAGAACATGGAAACAAAACAAAAAGAGAAATATGACCTGAGCGGCTTGTGAAGGACTTCCGGCCCCTTCAGAACAGGAACAAACAGATATTACCAAACATTCCGGCAGCTTCAGAAAGTCGGTCAGCAAGAGGAAAAGATCCTGGTTGAAAGGAACGTCTATATAGCTGATCCCAGAAAAGCTACAGGCTCTACATGGGGTTGGAATGGGCAAATGGAAGAAGAGACTTTGAGGTTCTCCTTCAGGACATGACTATAAATTTACTGCTTGACCTTAGACTAACCAACGTATTACTTGTGTGTTGATAGCCACCACCTGGAAGCAGAATAACAGGTCACAGTTATTGTACCTCACAAATATAGTGAGGCTTAATTGTTAACATTTGCAAAGCGCAGAGATAAAGGTCAGATGAAAAGGTTCACTACCACTCAGTACATACAGATGGAGAGAAGAGATAGCACGTTAACTCTATTTGCCGATGTGGTGCAATATAATTCAATTCCACAACCGCAAACAAATCAAATGAAGAGTTATGGCCACACACACATGCACGCACACACATTCTCCTTCAGCCCTGATGCTATCAGCTATTTGTGCAATACAAAGACGTGATCCCGAAAACCCTGCTGTGTTCATAGCCTTACAGCTCAATTCCATCTTCGCAGTATGCACAAAAGTGGGCAGTGTGTCTTGTAAACATCTTACAGTACACACAGTGGGGGAAAAAGATGAAGATTCTGCATATTTTTCCCTTCTGTTGGAATAAAGGCAGAATACAGAAGGCAGAATAAACAGAAATATCTGTGTGTATGCATAAGAAACCATAACACAACTTTACACTTAATATATTCCTTATATCTTTTTCTTTTTGCTAACGTATCAGTGCAGTTCCAGGCGTGTCAGCAGATGGCACGAGCACGGTTCTCACAATGAAGTGCTGTGCTGCCATCAGTGACATTCAGCAGAAGTGGTAGGGTCCCCTTCGGACAAACCTATAACATTAGACAAAAAAGAGCCCTAGCAGCTCAGTCGGACTGCGAGGCAGTCACAGCTGATGAATCACGACGACTGGCGAGAGCGGAGCCAGAGCAGGTAGCTTGTACTACCCGTGCAGTTCTCACGACCTCTTCACCTACTGTACAGGGATTATAGCCAGGCTCACGTAGCAGGTAGAGCTGCTGCGCTTAAAGCAAAGGGCACCTGGCATCCTCCCACCTCAAACCATGTAACCCGCGGGACAGGCAGCTAGTTCCTTGTTCACTGGCTGACAAACGTACGTGACGTAGTCCTGCAGAATTACAGGACGGTGAGATAACTAGATGAAGAAGGAAGACTCATCTTCTACTTCAATGGCACTTCAGTCTGAGGAGACAGAGATCTATAAATGGTTTACCACCGCAGGAAATTAGTTGAGAACCCAGCATCAGGTGTTGCATTTTCCACATCTTCTTGGACCAAACTCATATGGAAGTGGAGGGGGGGAGAAAAAAAAAAGGGAAGAAAACTTAAAGTATTCAGAAATACTTTAGGCCAGGCTTTTAACAGCTTTATTCCATTTGTTCTCTGAAAATCTCATGCAAGATTTAAAAGAATTGACCCCTAATATTAAAACTATATTGGTCAGTAGAATTGCTTTAAAATGCAAGAGCTCATTTAAATCGAGATCAAGGAGAGCACGATCATCTGTTCTGAACCATCACTTAACTCAGATCACATTTCTCCCCAAAACCCTTAGCTGTCATCAAACAAGAACACCGATCTCCCTGTTCAAATTCCTGCTCTGTGACATTACTGATCTTATAGAAGAGTCTGATTTTAACCGGACTTTTCCAGTCAGATGTGTCCTCCTGGAAGAGCCACTCAAAGGCAACGCACTTGCACAAAGCTTATGCATATGACCAACCGATGGTGTTCCCATAAAAACATTAACCAAGAAGTTCTACCACCTCTTTGTTAAGGCTGAGACATGCAAGTTCAGGCACCTTCGTGTGCCAAGTGTCTCAGCTCTGAGCTGGTGGAGACCCAGTCAAGGTAGGCACCAGAGCCTGGGGTGATCTCCCCCGAGCAGTCCTCAGGAGCCAACTCCAGGATCCTCACCCTCCCTTGACTTGATTGCCCAACGCTTTACTGACTATAGCAGGAGTTCAGTCACCTAGTGTCTACCCAGAGGCCCAATTTCAGGTTTCAGGCTCTAGCTGAAATCCATATGCATTGCATCAAAACAGGAAACTGTTAGCATTTCAGTCACTCGAATTACAGGAAACAAAATGTGGTTTAAACATCACCTTGATAATATTAGGTAAATTCTTCACGGCTGACCTTCAAGGGAAGTTTCGACATGTATTAGCATTATATATTAGTATTAGTTCCTGCTAATCCTTATCTGAAGCCTTTGCAAAAGTTTGCTTAGTTTCTTTTCTCATTTTATTCAAGTGATGTGAGAGGAAAAAAAAGAAAAAAAAAAAAAAAGCCATGCTAAAGAAATAGCATTCTCTATATACCTCNTAAAGAAATAGCATTCTGTATATACCTCTGGGGGAAAAACAAGAAAAAAGGGGAAAAAAGGAGGGCGGGGGGGAAGTCAGATTCTTCGCTGCAAGAATGAAGATGGCACACCTGAGGGGCAGCTTCATCTCCAGGAGCTCTCTCTGTGTTCACACCCAGCTCCCCTCCTCCAGGCAAGGCCTTCAAAGCTCCGCGTGCCGCAGTGCTGGTGCAACATGAGCCCTGGCGGGTCGGTACCCAAAACACGGGGAGATTTGGTGCCGTGATACACACCAGAGCACAGGAAGTAGTTGTTTGGAGAGCAAAAACTTTCTAGGTAGAGTTTGTGTCAGATACCACTCTCCCATCCAAGAAAACATCTCACCCAAGCCATTAGAGGGACTCCCTGACCTCAGAGGTTTCCTTTGCTGCACCATTACTAAAAACTTTTTATTTACAACGTATATTTTATGCATGTGAATTTGTTGACCTTCCACGATTAAGTAAGTTCTTTCTCAAAGTTAGATACCTAAAACAACACTACAGAAATAGTTCCAGGAGCACAAGTATTCACTACTTTAAGCTAAAAAAAAAAAAAAAGTTGTGGCAGGAAGAAGCCTACAAAGTGATAGCAGAACATGTGAACATGTCCCTTGCTAGGCATGGTTTCTCACGCTCCTGTGTGAAAACCTTCTTCTTAGACAGCAATGTGAATGAGAGCAGAGAGTAGTATTGTAGTGGTCGAGATTGCCCGGTAATGACTCTATTAATTACTCTTTGACCAGGTAGGCTGATTACACCTGCCCACTTGCAGCACAGATGCGGACACCCAACTTACATTGGGATCACCATGGCGAGGGGCGTGAAAGCTGCTTTTCTAAGAACGTTTATGCTCTGAGGCTCAGAACCAGGTTGGCCATCACAGGCACCACCCTTCTGGTCCTGAATCTACAGATCCTGCCCGTAATGTTCCTTCAAGAGCTTTCACAGAAGTATTACCTACACTGCTCCTGTTGGGTTTAAACATTTGCAGACGCACAAGTACAGTAATAACAGAGTTTCAGATTCCACAGCACTGGCCAGCGGTCAGAGATTTCTGTATTCCAGCGCACAACTGGCCAGACACAGCAGGTCCCTTCCCTCGTGGCAGTGCTGAGGTTTGCCGCAGCTAGGACCTTGACAGGAGGGACTCGCTTTTTGGATGCCCCATCAGCATCTCACATAATAGGGGTGAAGTGCATCGGATTTTAGAGGGAAGTTTTTTCTCTTCAGTTAAGCTAACAGGCTCTTTGGTGGAGTTTTACCACCTTTTCTTGGAGTACAATGGGAGGAATCCATCCCAAGATCATTTGATACCTTCATTAACCAGTTGCCCCATTTTTGAAAACTGCAGAGGTCTTCAGAAAAACCTTGCCACTCTCTGATGTCATCATGCAAATCAAGGGTTAAAGTGACTTTACTCCAATATAAATCTTTCACCGTTATAATAAGAACAAAATCTAATAATCCAGTGTTCTGTTCTGACTTAACGTTGTCATTACATTGGAGCAACCAATTCTTCAGGCAAGGGAAACTGTTCAGATTGCTAAGGGGCTGTGGAACATTATCAAATAACAGAACAATCAATAAACATCTCAAGTTGACTATTGACGAGAGAGCTGGAGGAGTCACTGTCTGTATCATTTCCCTACTGTAAGCATTAAAAAAAAAAAAAGGGAAGGGCAGGGGGGGGGGGGGAGTGGAAATACAAAATCATTTAAAGTGCTAAAACATTTAAAGAATTTTGGTTCCATCATTTCACTATAGCAGAAAACTTGGATAGAGCCTTTGTGAATATTTTCACTTTAGAATCTGTAGTTAAAATTTCCTGTTGCCACCTGACTTACCAAGCAGGGGCAGGAGGATGCAGTTAACATGCATATGGTAGGAAAGTATCATCAAGATTTGTACCAGAAGTCAAATTAGTAATTTTTTGTCAGTGCTTTTCCACAAAAAGTTGCAGAAATTGGTCTTTACACAGAGATTCCATTTAATGATACTCTACAGTCGGTTTGTTCACTAAAAGCAGCCTCTCTTCTTACGGAAGAAAGGCATGGGTTAGTTATGGGTTCTCTAATTGACTGAAGTCACCTACTTTCCCTGCATTTTCATTTCAATATACAACGCAGAAAAGTTATACATTCCTCAAATCCCTTGACACAGTGACTATAACAGCAAGTGCTGAAGACACTGCAATATTATTAAAATATTAGATATAGTTTTGTCTCCATTTTAATGTGAAAACATTCACAAGTGTTACTTATCCCTCCATTTTTCTGAGGTGACTGAAGTTTGAGATAGTGAGTGACGAAGGAGAAAAGACAAAATGCTTACCTTTGTTCAAGAACCTGGTTTGGAGGTTGGTTGGTCTTTGAGATATAACAAATATTTCACTAGAAGCCTTTTGTCAACTTTCTATTTCTTAAGCCAGCTAGCTATAATACATCCATCTCCTTGAAATTATGTAAATATTGTGTTCACTGCAAACTTGGAGGTCTTGCTCTATGGTCATTAGGACCAGGAATTCTGCCCTTGACTTCACAACAAAGTTTTTGGTGCAAGGTAAAAGAATTAACAAGCCCAGAAATGACGAGACGTTGTTAGAGCTAAACAAGCTAAGATGGAATTAATGTTCAGCATTACACAAAATGCCACAAACTCAGGCAGCTGAGCTACAGGTTTTTTGTGTGGACACAAAGTTAACATATGCATACGAGGTGGCTGAATTTCTGGATGCTGTTGGCTAAACTCTATTTTCCTCTGGCAGACTGGATGCAAAAGAAGAGTTGCAGAGACAACCAAAATGTGATGTTACTTTATACACAAAGTTTGAGTATGGATACCTGACAATAACCACTTAAGCTATGATTTCAGCATATCACTGCTTCACATAAAAACAATTTTAGCAAGTTTCAATACCTAGTAAAACCTCCCTGTGGAGGAAAAATAACCAGAAGAAATCAAACTATGAGTATTCACTCAGCTGACACATATAAGATCTCTAGCCAGATTAATGGTTATACTTTTATCTCCCTATACAGTTATTAAGTTATACTTAGTTCTTTGGCCTTAGGAATTCTGATAGAATAAAACAAAAAAGTAGCATTATTAAAAAAGGAAAAAAGGGACCTCATTTCACAGGAGGTCATATGAAAATCCATGAAGAGGAAAAGCCAGTGCAATGGCCACAGGCACATTTCCAACGATCGTTAAAATCAACGGACACCCACTTACCATTGAATGAAGTGAGTCACAAGTCTCAACTCATTTCACTAGATGAATACTGATCCACCACTAAACAATTCTGGTCTTCCCTGTTTATGCTTTAAAACTCTTAAAAATACCCCTACATAGTTTTCCAGAAGATATCTGGCAAAATCATACTCATGGTGTGCGCTGACCTATACTGGAGAGCCCAGCAGAGGACGACAAAGATAACTGGAGCATGTGACACACGAGGAGAGGCCGAGAGAGCTGGGACTTTTGATCCTGGAGAAGAGAAGGCTCGAGGGATCCTACAACCTGATGGAGGGACCAGGAAGAAGATGGAGACAGACTCTCCTCAGCGGTGCCGACTGACAGGACAAGAGCCAAGGAAGGGCACAAACCGAAATACAAGGAATTCTGTTTAAATATAAAAATACCTTTTTACTGTGAGGATGGCCAAACACTAGAACCGGTCACCCAAGGGGCTTGTGGAGCCTCTGTCCTTGGAGATGCTCCAACCCTGACTGCACAGGGATGAAGAAACCTGCCCTGGCTGAGCCTACTTGAGCAAGGGGGACTGGGCATTCTCCAGAGGTTGCTTGCAATCTCAATGATGATGCAATTGTCAAGTCTATGCAAATATATATAAATATATATACCTCACATTAATACTAGGAAACAATAGTTTTCGATCAAAGTATGCAACTGAAGAAAATTTGAAGTTCTACCACTTCCACAGAAAGATATTTACATCTGTTGATGCAACGGCCTTGTTCTGGATTTTTGTTTGGGTTTTCATGTGTACCATAAGCTATCCCCAGAGTGTATCCAGGGATTAAGAAATTTTTGGTTTTGTTTCCACTATAATTTGAATTTTTTTAAGTACACTTCAGACATTTTAAACTCTGTTAATTTCCAAGGAAGTTAAATAAAAATGGAATCTGGAAGTTTACACAGCTTTCTGTGACACATCTTAACCTTAAGCTGTTCTAACACAACAGTTTAAAAAAGGTTCTCAGTTTCAGAAGAGTGGCACACTGATCATTCCTCACTTTGTTTCGTGAATATTAAGTATAATCAGTGACAACCCATAAGCAAAATGCAGCAATAAACCCAGAATTTAAAAAGTAGTCAAGCTCCTGGGCACTGTGGAAGCATGAATCCTCTTATAATGACAGGAGAATAACATTTTAAACAACATATTCTAATCAAATTGGGGGGGGGGAGGGGGGGGGGATCAAAATGCAAACCAGCAACTTTACAATAATTTTATATTTGAGAACAAATTTGGTTCACACCTGGAAAGGCCCACTGCTTTCACAGCACATAAGCTTTCTTTTAATTCAGAAGGATAGTTTCAGTAGGCTCGAAAGTCCTGCACTGCATCAAGTAAAGTACTTACTGCAAGTATTCTCGTTAGTATAGTGAATGAATCACCAGTAGAATTTAAAATAGAATTAAAAGCTACATCTTCCTTTGCCTGAATAACTTCAAAACACCTACAGTTCTTGTTTCATATACAAAATAAATACTTTCAGATTACTCCATAGTTACCTAAAGCATTAATTATATAGAGACAGCACATAAAAGCATACTAACTTTGTGTAAATCAAGATTTTATGGTTTATTGCATTTGTTTACAATATTTTGGGGGATTTTTTTGGTGTAGCTTGACCTGAAACCATTAGACATATCTACATAGGTTTTTTCAAGATTCAACTCTTATCACACAGTGATCAATTCTCTACATTCATCTTCTGTAGCTCTCAATTCTAGTTTTCCAGAGTTCATGAGTACTGACGCTATTGAAAAACTACAAGTTCAAACACACCTATACAAACAGACAAACTAGACAGAATATTGCAGATAAGGCTACTTTTTTTTTTTTTTTTTATGTATATAAATTTGTTTAAACCAGGCACAGAGAACTTTGGAACACACAATACTGAAAGCCACCTATGATAATCTTTGAAGGTTAGGTGTTTGCAAATTCCACAGTCAAGCATTCGTCCCTACAGCTTTAACAATGAATACACAGATCTTTTTTTTCCCCAGCACTTCAAGTGAATTGTACCTTAAACACAGTGGTTCTAAAACTGTACCATATCTACCAGAATAAGACTATAGATCAGCTAATTAAGTGCCACCACGTTCTATTCAACTTTGTGCTTTACTTCACAACAGAGCTGACTGCTCCAAGGCCAGCCTCACAACAGTGAAAAAACATGCACAACTGAACTGAGAGCAGGCAATGGCAGGGCACTTCGGTACAGCGTAGAGGTTCATCGTGGGGCACAACAGTAAAAAATACTGGCTGCAACAACCAGAGAACCAGTGCTTACACACGTAACTTAAGGAAAACTGCGTTATCAAACTGTACTTTTATGTGAAGTTCAAGCACAAACTTTTTGCAATAGTCCATATTAGCCAGAAAGCTCTAAAGAATACATTCCCCCCTCCCAAATTTTAAAGATGTATAATTCTGCACATTCAATTCCACATTAAGTCACAAAATAAGCACTCGTTTTTCAGCCACCTGTGAATTTAACAAAAAACCCTCACAATTTAGGATTAGCAAATGCATTTCCAATCTACAGCTTCATGTAATGTTACTAATTATATGCCTTGTTAAAGAAAGTATCTCAAAACATACATAATATATACTGTGGGTAAAGGACACAGTGGACACATTATTTCCATTCTCTCTAACAAATATCTAGTGATTATGTGCAGTGTTTGAACGTTGATGTTAAAAATTACATGATTCCTGTTTTTCCAGTCCCATTCTATTTGTAATGAGAATCAGAACTCCAGAATGTACAACATGGACTGTGAAGAGTATAAATTAGTGCTTGTTCCACATAGGTGCAGCCATAGGTCCCTGTGGAGCCCTTTCAACAGTCACAAATTCATCAGGGTTGTCAAAAGCTTCATAGTGGATTAATAAATCTTGAATAGCACACTCCTCGATCTGGAAGGAAAACATAACATGTATGTCAGTGCCAGATCTACATTTACACCAGTAGCACAATTATGAACTGGCTTTACTGGTCCTGAATGCAAGTCTGCTACAGATCTCCTAATCAGGAAGCAGTAGTAGAGGCCCCTCCTCAGACAACTCAAAAGAAACCTCATGTTTGCAGGTCCTGCTCCTCATGGGAAACCTGAGCCACCCTGATATCTGCTGGAAAGGCAACACAGCAGGGCACAAGCACTCCACGTGGTTTGCATCAGTGAAAGCTTTCTAACACAAATGATCAAGGAGCTGACGAAGGGAGACACTGTGCTGGCTCTCATATTTACAGATAAAGAAGGACAGGTCATGGATGAGAAGGTTGAGGGCAGCCTTGACTGCAGTAACCATGATATGGTGGAGCTCAGGATTCTGAGAGATGGGAACAAGACAAACAGCAGGATAACAGTCTGGGACTTCAGAAGAGAAGACTATGATCTGTTATGGGATCTGCTTGGAAAAAATAGTGGGATATGGCCCTCAAGAGAAGGGTCCAGGACAGCTGGTTGATTTTAAGGATCACCTCCTCCAAGCTCAAGAATCGTCCATGTCAATGAGCAGGAAGCCAAGCTAGAGTGGCAGGAGGCCTGCATGGACAAAAGAGGCGGGGGGGGGCGGGAAGCTCCTGACAAAACTCAAACAAAAAGAAAGCAGAGACAGGCGACCCAGAAGGAAAACAGAGACATTGTCTGAGCATGCAGGAACAGAATTAGGAAAGTCAAAGCCCAACTGGAGTTGAATCTGGCAAGGGACATGAAGGGCAACAAGAAAGTCTTCTACAGCAGCAAGGAAAACAAGGTCCCACTGCTGAATGACAAAGGACATGGCAAGGCTGGGCAACTCACAGCCTTCCTCATTTTTGTCTTTACTGGTAAGACCAGCCTTTAGCAATCCCAGGCCCCTGATATCAAAGTTTGCTGATACCACTGCAAGGCCACTCTCAAAAAAAAAACAAACCCAAACCCCAAACCTTTGAAAGGTTGTGGCAATAAGGGTTGGTTCCTGAAGATTGGAAGGAAGCAAAAGTCATTTCATTCCTACCCTCAAGAAAGGCAAGGAGGATCTGGCTGACTACTTATCAGTCACCCTCAGCTTGATCCCTAGGAAAGCGAAAGAGCAAATCCTCCTGGAGGTCATTTCCAAACATAGGGAGGACAAGAAGGTCACTGGGAATAGACAGCACGGACTTATGAAGGGGAAATCATGCCTGCCAAACCTGGTAGCTTTCTATGGTGAGAAGGCTGGCTTGGTGGATGAGGAGTAAGCAGTTGATGTTGCTTACCTCAACTTTAGCCAGTCTTTCCACATTGTGTCCCACATCCTCACAAGTACAGAATACATAAATGGACAGTGAGACAGACTGCGAACTGGCTGAACTGGTGACCTCAAAGGGTTGTGATCAGTGGCACAAAGTCCAGCTAGATGCTAGTCACTAGCACCAATACTGAGATTGAGACTAGGGCCAGTACTGTTTAACATCATTAATTACTCACATGATGGGACAGAGTGCACACTCAGCAAGGTTGCAGACAATACAAAATCAGAAGTGGCGGACACACCACAGGGTTGTCTTGCTATCCAGAGGGACCCAGACAGGCTGGAAAAATGTGCTAACAGGAACGTCATTAAGTTCAACAAAGAAAAATGCAAAGTCCACCTCCTGGGAAGGATAACCCCAAGCACCAGTACACACTGGGGACCGACAGGCTGGAAAACAGCTTAGCATAAAAGGATCTGGGGTCCTGGTGGACAAGCTGCCTCTGAGCCAGCAATGTCCTCATGTGGCAAAGAAGGGTGACAGCTACGAGGGACAGCATTGCCAGCAGGTTGAGATAGGTGATCCTTCCCCTCTACTCAGGACTGGTGAGACACATTTGGAGTGCTGGGTCCACTTCTGGACTCCCCAGTACAAGAAAGACCTGGACATACTGGAGAGACTCCAATGAGGGGATACAAAAATGATTAAGAACTTGGAGCATCTGACATATGAAGAGATGCTGAGAGCACTGCAGTTGTTTAGCACGGAGAAAAGAAGGCTCAGGGAAGTTTTATCAAAGCGTATAAATATCTGATGGGAGAGAGCAAAGACAACTGAAGCAGGCTCTTCTCAGTGGTGCCCAGTGACAAGAGGCAATGAGCACAGATTGAAATACAGAAAATTGCATTTAAATGTAAAATTCTCTTTTATTGTGAAAGTGGTTAGACACTGGAACAGGTTTCCCAGAGCATCCATGGAGTCTCCATCCTTGCAGATATTCAAAAGCTACCTGGACTCAGCTTTGAGCAACCTGCTTTAACTGACCCTGCTCTGAGAGGGGAGGTTTGGATTAGACAATTTCCCAGAAGCTCCTTCCAACCTCAAAAATTCTCTGATACTATGAATGCTTTAATCATGGACTCAGGCGTCAATTTGACTTTAATATAGGCCTACCTTATCAAACAGCAATGTGAATTTATTATTAAACGGTATTTAATACCATTATGTAAATGGTACTACACATATAAACACATAATTAATCCTAGAAACTGGTCTCTGAAACAGCCATTGGAAACTCCTTGTGTTACTTCACAGCTGCAGTACTTAGTACTTTACCTGGATCAAAGCCAAAGGTTTTTCTCTGCTCCTAATCAGAGCAGCTTCTTGCTGGAGCTCTTCCTCTACAATAGCTGAAAACATGACAGGTGCTATCACAGGGGATCTAGTTGGTGATGTTGCTAACCAAGGACTGCAAAAAAAAAAAA
>VXBL01008731.1:907866-929381 GCA_013400195.1 Aramus guarauna
AAAAAAAAAAAAAAATCCACAACAAATGACATTACAAGGCATCATCAAGAACAAGGTCAGCACAACACACAGAAACAAGCTTCAGACTCTAAGCCACTGTCAAGCTTACTTAGGACTCTCCAGCTGTGGAGAATCCAGGACACGGTCATCCAGACCTGGGCTACTTCTAGTGGTGCACCTGGAAAAAGGTAGGAAAGGAGAGTGAAAGCCACCAACAGAGCATTCTACTACATCATACTGTGAGGTACAAATTTACAGTAGGCAATTACAAATTTGTAGCATTTTTCCAGAGGAAAGGCATTAAAATGTAATGCTGAATTTGTCTAAATGTGATAGTGTGACTAGAGGAGACACTGATGCTCATTTCTGACTACCAAAACTTAATGGATTTTCAGCTTGGATGTTAATTCTGGCATTTCCTAACATTTGAGCATTTGAACAGAGGTGCTTCTTTTAAAAATTAAAAAAAGGGGGTTTTACATGTAAAATAGTCAACTGAGTTATGCACTAACAGCATTGACTATAAATATTTGCAATTAATATGAAAAGAATGGCTTCAACTTAAACAAACAATTGTTCTGTATTCAAATCAAGTGTTTTGTGTGAAAGAACTAGTGCTAAAAGTGCACTAGTAAATTATTTCCTCAATGTAAGCCCAGAAATTATGGACTTGCAGTACATATGTTGCAACCACCTCCCACATTCATAAGAATAGCATAAAACTAGAATTAACAGAATTGAAAAAAAAAAACAAACAAACAACAAAAAAAAAACCCAACCAAAACCTGAAATATCAATAAAGAGTTCCCAACAGCAAGATATTTTGTTCAATTGCAAAATGTTAACCTCTCAACAAGAAGTTGTCACATTTTGTGTATTGTATGCCTTAAGAAACAAGTAGGTTTGTCAGAAAAATCCTACATCTGGAGGGAAAGAAGTATTAAATAATGAGAACAGGTCCCTATCTTTGGCAACTTTTGCGATTTCCAGAACTCTTAAAAAAATGTTACAGCATACTATGAAATGCTAGCAGACTTTTTTGAATTATTCTCTGGTACTGTAAAAAACCTCTAAGGGTGTTGGTATTTCAATAAATCAGTCTCAATTTTCTTTAAGGCTTTGGTAATCCTCTGTAAGTGGCCACAAACTCTTAGAAAAGAGGGAAAAATCTATAGAAAGCTAAGAGAATTCCAGTAACTGCTAAGTTCTCTGCCTGGAATATTTTCCCCAGAACACAATTCCAAAGACAACAAGAATCACGACTCCTACCACTAAGCAACGAGGGCAAGATCTCAGAAAATCTGAAATGCAACATCCATCATCAAAAAAGGCATTTAAATGAGCCATGCCCAGCTTTTTGTCACAAAACATAATTTTGTCCATCAAACAGTCAACTACCCAAGGAACAGAATGAACACAAGTTTAACTGCTCAGAGAAGAAAAATAAATAAATAAAAATATCTGCAGCAACAGCTGCCAGGACATAACGCTGGACTTCAAAAGAGGCTTTCTACAGCGTCACTGCCTTGAATCAAACCCAGCAGATACACCTTCTGCCAGGTCATATTGCTTCCGTGTTTCCACCGGGAAAGCACAGTTCATGTGAGTCAAGATGATCCTTCCCCTCCATTTTCAGTAATGGTGATCATATCAGACACTGGCAGGACAGCCCATGGTCCCCTGGGTGGAGAAGAAACCAAAAAGGTGTATACTCTCCAAACTGGATGTTGCCAGATAACCACTATTCCAGAGCTTTGAAAGAACTGAGAAATAGAACAACAGCTCCATGACAAGAGTGCTCACATCTGCCGTACCATTCTCCGGATTGAGGATCTGCAGTTCCTTTATTTTGACCTCATTAATATGCAATGGTTTTTCCAGATGTGTTGAAGAATTTTTTAAAAATGGGGGAAAAAAAGTAGAAGATAAGTATCTTGTAATTTTTTTCTGTTTTATCTTTGGTAAAAGAAAAATCAATGGCAGGTTAGAGAATCCTATTTAAGAAATTTATCGGGTCATGCCAGATAAGTGTGATAAATGAATATAGTAATTCTGTATGACACTGAGTCAAGTTCCACCTAACCGTTTTGTTTTTTTTAAACCAGTTTCTCATACCTCTCCTACCTAGCTAATTCTTTACTACTTTACAGCTGGGTTAATCATTATTTTAGATAATAAGTTAACTAAAAGAAATATAACTGAGTTTTTAATGTTGGTGGACATAATGAACAGCAAAGCTCAAATCAGTAGACAATATTAAGAGATGCTATTAATTTAGCAAAGGATAAAAATGAACAGTATGACTGTGGAACAAAGCAATGGGAAAGGAAATTCAGAAGTACGAAAGAAAAGACTGTAAAGTGAAGGCTGTAGTACACTATAAGCTGGGAGTTTCTCAGCCTGAAGAGAAAAAGGAGAGTCCAGGGTGTACTGATCATGATAATGAATCAGAAGTACGTGGCGGGGAAAAAAAACAGAGTTATTTCCATTTGATGCAAATACTTTTGCCAACACATACCACAATGGACAAAGCTTATTTGGACGAGCTTTCAATTTCGGTCTCTTAGGTTCAAGGAAGACTAAACTGTCACAGATGCAGAGAAGAATAACTGATACTGAGTCTTCCACAGATCATCTTCTGAGAGAAGACTAAAAATTATCTCTAACCTAGAGAGAATGACTACACTTCATAGAGGCAGCACCTGGACTGATTTCTGATGTACAAGGACAACACAAAACCAGATAATTTAAATGTCCCTTAAGTCAAGCAAGCGTGGCAGAAGGTTGGCAGGAATGAACAGGCAACTCTAGATGGACTTCAAATTCAAGGAGGACACATATAAAACAGTGGAAACAGGGACAGTCTGCATGAGAGGAAAATAGAAATATTACTTCTGTGTACAGCGACAGAGTTGTAAGAGCCAATGCTCAGCTGGAGCTGAAATAACTGAGTGATGTGCAGGACAAAAAGAAGAGCTTCTATATTAGCAAGAAGAAAAACAAACCAACCAACTACGGAGGTTTCCTGATGTCTAGAAAAAGCTAAATGTTATACCCATTTTCAGGAAAGAGGATATGGGGAACTACAGACTGATCAGTCTCATCTCAATACTGGGGAAGGTTGTGGAGCAAATCCTTCTGCAAGTAGTTTCTGAGCACATTTGGGACAAAAAGATAACTGGGAATAGCCAGCATGGATTTATGACACAAGCCAAATTGTGTCTGATCAACCTGATTGCCTTCTGTGATAGGATGACAGGCTCTTCAGACTGCAGAGAACAGTGGATGTCATGTTCTTTGGCTTCAGCAAGACCTTTGACATGTTCTGTTATCATATCCTTATCCTCAGCCTGAAAAATACAGGCTGAGCAAATGGACTACTAGATGGGTGGAAAATGGGTTGGACTGAAGGGCTTCAGGGGTTGTGGATTAGCTGTACAAACTCCAACTGGAAATCAAGTACCAGTGGCGGTCCTCAGGGACCAATCTTGTTTAGCATCTTTGGTAGGACAGAGTGCACTCTCAGCAAGGCCACAGATGGATGGGGAGTGTGTGGGGAGGGTGCAGCAGTCCACATGGACACCATGCTGCCATTCAGAGGCTGGAGAAATGGGCAAACAAGAACTCATAAATTTCAAAGGCAAGTGCAAAGTCCTGTATTTGGAAGAGAATAGCTCCACATAGCAGTACAGGCCAGGGGCTGACTGGCTAGAAAGCAGCTCTGCAGAGAAGGACCTGCAGAGTCCTGGCTGGCAGCAAGTCAAAGATGAATCGGCATGTGCCTTTACAGCAAAGGCAGCCAACTGTTTACTGGGCTGCACTAGCGAGAGTGTAGCCAGGCAGTCAAAGGAAGTGATTCTTCTCCTCTATGCTGTATTTGTTAGTCTACATACAATCATATCCAGTTTGGAGCTCCTCAATACAAGAAGGATGCTGTCAGGCTGGAAGAAATCCAGTGGAGGGCTACCAAGATTAGGGGCTGGAGCACATGACAGAGAACTGCGTTTTGTTAATCCTAAAAGAAGGCAGCAGAGATCTCATTGCTGTCTTCAGCTACCTAACTAGAGGGTAGAGAAAATATGCATCAAGAATCTTCTTAGAGGTGCACGGTGATAGAATAAGAGGCAACATACAGGAGCTGCAAAATAGGAAATCCCAGTTAGATGCAAGGAAAAAAAGAAAAAAACAAACCCCACACTGTGGGGATGATCATACACTGGAATATGTTGCCCAGAAAGGTTGGGGTATCTTCATACTTGGAAGCAGTCATAACTCAACTGCACCAGCCCCTGAGCAACGTGATCTAGTTTGAGCAGGAGGCTGAACTAGAGAATCTAAATTATTCTATGATTTCAACAGCAGGGGATGACTTTTTAGCTGAAGCCTAGATAAATCAGCTTCCAGCTTTTACTGCGCTTCAGAAAGATAATAACATAATAAAAAGCAGGAAAGAACCAGAGAAAAGGAAGGAAGAAGAGGAAATGAAGGCAGTTTTTTGCTTGCTGGTTTGTTTAAGAGCATGTTTGTACAACTTACTAAATGCCTTTATTCTGGTGTCATCTCTCAACTTTATCTCTTTTTTCACCTGCTTTAATAATGCTTACCTTCCTGGACATATGACAGTAATCAACACCAATCCAACCCATCTGACAGCTGTTCTCTTCTTCCCACTCACAATCCAAAGAACTCACAGCACTACTAGAAATGAATCCAAGTAGACTGTTATACTTAAAAAACCTGTTTCAGTACAGATAAAAAGTTCTTTCCAGGTAAGATTGCTAAAAAAAAAAAACAAAAAAAACCCCCAAACAACCAAAAAAACCCACCACAACAGAAATTTCCAAAAACTGGAGTTAATAGTTCCAGTGTCACAGCACACTCTAGTGATCAATTAAAAGATAAGTTTAAATACCTGTATCATCTCCCTCAATTTAAATGTGGCTTTAAATTGTAGGAAGCAGTTCAGATATTTTGTAGCTGTTCGTACATACATACATCTGTGTTTTTTGCTAGCAATGCACTCAGTCCAGATATTAAATCAACTGCAGATATTTCAACATGCTAGATTAATTCCTCAGCTGGCATCAAAATAACTAGGAGAAATGGAACCGACAGGAAAGGGGAAGCTAGCATATACAGAAAAATTGAAAAAAAGCCTCAAAAATATAGAACTTGGAAACCTGGAAGTCTTGAAAATTAAAGACTGATGCAGACACGTAAGTAGTTCTGCCTGGAAAAAAAAACCAGCCAAGTATCATCAGTACTGAACCAACCTGATTATCTCAGTTGGCTGAACTCGCATGACTCCTGTACAGCCACCAAGATGTCCCAGCACTCAGCTCCCCAGTGTTTCTTGAGGATTTGTCATCTGAAGCCAGTTCAGGTCCAGTGCCTCCCTGATCTAATGACTCCTCTCAGAAAAGGAACACAAAAGCCTGGTCTCCTGCAGAACCTCTAGGGTTTTACAGTACCATTTGAGTCATACACTACTTATTAGCTCATTATTAGCCATGCCAGAACTAGGCCATTCCCACGCGAAGCCACAAAGACTTGTTTCCACTAAGACTCTTCACTGCTCCCTGGAGTAACACAGTGAAGACAACCCAGGCTGCCACAACAAAGTTAAGTCATGGCAGGCCTATGATTTTAGCTTGGACTATGAGCTACACACGCACAGCTGCACAGCATAACTCCCAAGGCTGAGCTGTCCCTGGATACAATGCAGCCACATCCACATGGCCCAGCTTTTGGGCTGATCTGCCTCTGGACTGAATCCAGTTCACATCTTCACATTCACGACATGGCTCATCTACAGAAAATTGCATAAATTGGGTTGCATAAATTGGAAGGTGATAGTATACGAAAGAGCATTTATGCAACCACCAAAAACCCCTCATCCAGCAACTTAAGAAAATTGTCAGTTTAATTACTGCACCGTTTATTGAAAGAGAAAAGACAAAGTAGGAACAGTAGCCATGCAAATATCTTTAATGTCCCATCATCGAGTCTGACATCAACAGATGAGGATTATTTATGCTCTATGCACATGCAATTTCCTTTCCTTAAAAAGGAAGAGGTAAGGGTGTGGATAATTAATCTTCACAGAAATAGCCCTTGAATGCCACAGGCAAAAATCAGAGCCTACTGTGACAGGAACTGTACAGTCAAAGAATAAAATTACATCAAACTAGAAACTCAACTTCTAACTTTCAGATGGATGAACTAGTCACCTAAGCTCTTTATATCTAATAGAGAGAAATAAGCATCTTCAGACACAATTCAAAACAACCTGAAATAGCTCTGGAAGTGCCATCTTCTCCAACTCATTATAGTCAATCTAGTCATCTAGGCTCCCACTAGCTTAATGTATCATTTTCAGACAGCTAACGTATTAGACCTGGATTCAGCTCAAATAATCCACTTTGAGAGCATACAGACTGGGAGACTGCACAGACTAGACAGAGCAATGCAAAAGGAAAAGAAATGACTTTATGAAGATCACAGAGCAGGTGCGACAAAGCTAATAATAGTATACAGTTCAAATTCCCTTATTACCAGCCCCTGCCATCTCCCATATGACAAGAAGCTTTATTATTTTGCTTACAACAAAATTAATGATACCTGGTTTTCTGCAGATTTGTGCTTCATGTCCCTACACCTCCACTCACCACAATAACTTCAGCTCTATCCTTCTGTTCCTGAAGAATGCCCACCCATCACACACACTCTCCAAATCCCTCCTACCTCTCTCTAACACCATCCCACACACAGTGTTCCTATAATTCTAATTCTGTCCTAGGGAAACACCAGTTTCTACACAAGCTGAGTAACTAAGAGGGAGGCTCAGCAGAACTTTCTTTTCCTTATGGAGGGGACAGTTTTTGGAGAAGGATGGAACAGGAGTTCATAAAACTAGAAGGTAATGAGTGTCAGGGCTCCCTGTGCACCAACAGGCTCTGCAACTCTTCTCCCTCAGCACAACTGTGTAAGCCTGAGTCAGGCTGCTACGAACAGAGTTGAGTTGTAATGAAGAGCCGTGTGAAGGCTCACAGGGGCTCCCCCTCTTTACTCAGGAGCTGTATCTAAGCTCAGTCCCTCAGTCTTAGGCCTTTCTTGAGCAACACTGCAGCTATGCCCAAGCCCAGCCTTGCTGTACCTGACCCTGACTTGACTTGCACGTTTGACGTCAACCCTGCCTCATCCCAACAGACCTGTCTGCAGCTCACCCTGGCTTCCATCACGGAGCTGCCCTGCTCACCTCACTCCGGCACAGTGCAGCCTCACATTTGCCAGGGAGGCCACTGCCCAGCCAGTCCTGCTGTCACCCTTGGCTCCCTTACTACCATGGGGCAGCTGGCCTGCGCTGCTTCCAGACGGTGGGTGGGAAAGTTTGAAAGATTTTCAGGATCTCTATCTTGTAAATATTTTTGAAATGCAAAGTTACTGATGATAGCAGGAAGAGATGCAGGTGAGCGGGCAACTCAAGTCATACAGACTTTCAGGAATAAGGCTGAGCTTTCTTTCCTCAGCTTAGACAGTTATTTTAGCCCAAAACAGAGGTTTATTGGAGGTAGCGAGAGAATGCACAGCTAAAATAGTTTGATGAAAAAGCAATATTGTCTAGTAACTAGACATACAATTCACGTGCACCTCAGAACAAGTTATTTTTGTCCTTAGAATTGTAGTTCCCCAGTAATTACGATACATGGACATAACCAATGCATCGATATTTAAGCCCTCTTCATCCATGAAAAATTGCACCTAAAAAATTAGGTCAGCTTATAAAAAAAACCCCTCACATCAGGAAATGCCAGAACTGTGTTTGAATAAACTGATTTTATCCACTCAGTGGTTACACAGAAATACTCCTAAGCAAAGTCTGTTTCATGCATGCCATATCTGAATGCTAAAAAATATTTAATTTCTACAAAGGTTAGAAAATATAGTTTTATCATTTTTATATATACATACATATACAAGTGTATGCGCACACGTATGTATTTTGTTTGGAGTCTGCCATGTTTGTGTCCATATATATATACACACACACACACATACACATGTTCATATATATAGACACAAACACTTTGAACATCAAATAAAGTATTACCAGTGGCATTAAATTGCTTTAGTCTTTAAGCCTCTTATTTGTAAGAGTATTCCGTTCATAAAATCCTATTAATAGAATCATTAAAAGAACGCTTACATGATTTTTTTTTTAAATTACAATTTTATCCTTTCTTATTTCAGCAGAATTTAAACAGGTTGTTGTCGTTCTTGTATAATAGTTGATTAATTAGGAAAAGACTGCTCTCTTACCTTATGGTGTTTGGGGCTGATGAATCCTCAGTTCCTTTATATCCACCTCTTTTGATACCAGTACCAGGTGAATTATTCCCACTCATACATTTTTCTTCTTCCATCACAAGATCACGAAATGACTTTGGCAAAGCAGAATGTAATGAAGATGACCTAAAAAAACCCCAAACCCAACAACTCATTGTGTACTTGCACTTTTCAAGACTCCATATTGTTCTACAATTCTGATAGCAAAGAGGGTCTTTTCAGTTACTAAAACTAAAAATACAGTATTACTTGGCTTTCGTATCTCACCATTATGCCTGCTGGACCCCACTTGCTAAAATAACTCACTTTGGGTCAAATAGGTAAACATCAGAAAATAAATACCTATGAGAACAGAACAAGCTAGTAGTACAGAAATTTCATTAGAAAGAAAACAAAACCAAACCCACCAAAACCCCAACTCATCCTGTTAAAAAGCAGTTTTATTTTCATATACACCTTGTCTTAGACAAGCTGAACCTTTTCTAACAGTATTATTCCTTGAAAATTATTCTCATAAATCACACTTTTGTTCTAATACTGTTCGTTTACCACCACGAAAGTCAAGTATAGGTGATGATCTTTCCCCAAGACATTGAATGAGTTACTCATACCTGCTGTAGGCTCTATAAATCACTTAATCCTCAATTAAATTCATGAAACTGATATGCTTCGTTTTCTTTTACTTGCCCAAGTACAATGTGCACTGTTACTGAGCTAAAGATTGCATATTATCTTTTTAAAATGATCCAGTAGGAAAAAATAGCAATTTAGCATCATAGCTATACTGAACACTTTCTGATTCAAAAGCCTTCTCATTTACAGAATTCAAGGCAATTATCATTAGTTTTTCCCTTACCTATCAAGACTTTGGAATTAATTCTTCATGCATTTGCTTACATTTAACTTTATTCAGCATAGCAGTCCCACACATTGTCAAATATAGAAAATACATATTGGAAGAATAGCTCTGCTCATTATCTACGCAAAGAAATAAGGGATCAATTACAAGCACTACTGAAGTAAAACAAGCTTTCTATACAATCCTAATTGTTTGTGCAGCTACCAGAAGAGGGGAAACATTTGAAGCCAAAGACTTTCAAACTACATCTATGTGGTATACAATTTCAGATAACAAACTTGAGGGAATTTAAACATTGCAACATTGTATCTGAAATCTTACAACAAAAGTATCTGAACTTTACATATGACACCTGAACCCCATGCTAAACCATGTGGGCTTAAGTTCTGGGGGTTTTTTGTTGGTTTTTTTTCAATGCTGTATAAGCAGCACCGAAGGCATAGAAAGTAGAATGGGAACCTCCAAATTCAGGGGCTCGGAGTCATTTTGCACATCCTCTATTCCTCCTACCAGCTGGCAGACAAGAGTCTGGGCAAGTGTTTGACTAGAACTTCCCTAAACTTACTATATCAGGTAGGCAAATGATTCCCTTTGGATCTGCTGTCACAGAAGCTTCTTCTGCTACTAACAGTTTAAGTAGCCTACCCATTTTAATGAAAATTCTGTACTGCAATCAGATCCACTTGCAACACAGCACCAAAAACACCCCAAACAACCCCCCCAAAAAACCTCAACCCTACGTCATTTTCAGCTTGTGAATCTCCAAAACAATTACCGGTGGCTTAAAATGGTTTGGCTTAAACTGGTACAAATTTTCCTAACAGTAACAACTCTTAAGTTTCAGCTTGTCTTGCCTGATACACTGTCATTTCTATCTAATTTGCAGCATTAGAAAAACTAATTTATACATCTTTTTTAAAAAAAAGTGGAATATAACTAAGTTTCTCTAAGCTGTAACTGCAAGACATCAAAGCATGACGTTCCAAAACAGCTGTTGATGTTTCAGTATAAGCTGGACAAACTGTCAAGCTAGACATTAAAATACACAATTGTTAATTCTCAAGAGAGACTTCAAATTTAATTATGCCTCCACTCTTGAAAAGCCATAGGCTCTCCTGAGCTTAAAGAAAAAATAAAACAAATAAACAACACCCTCCTCCCTCAATCAAAGTAGATTTGGAGAACTAATAAAGTTAACACCTAGCTTCTTGCATGACATACTCTCAAAACATTACTACTATGACTTCCACACCACCCCTTCCTTCTAATTTCCACTCTTCTTCAAAGGAGAAAACATAGGTTCAGTCCTCCCACAAGCTATGAAACCGGAGGTTTCTTTTGGGGGAAAAGGTAGGACATTGTGTATGACAGACTCTGTCTTTCAGTCAACCAAAAAAGAGCCAGAAGGTCCCACACCCTTCTGGCAAGCGTGCTCACTACACATCCAAGATGAATATCTTATTTCATAGGAACACAAGTTCTACAGCTTTGACTATATTGCATGCATGGAAAGCTTGATCTATTGCCAAATGCACTCCGATAGCCCATTGTGAATTTACAGACTATAACTTCGCAAATACAATATTAGAGCAGATGAATAACACCATTCTACCTTACATACAAAAATTCTTTGAACAACCAGCAGGGACAAGCAAGTAATTGATGGCTTGCCTAAAGCAGCTTAAACTTTATTCAACAAATGCTCCCTTCCAGCAGCTAGGCAAAATTTTAAATATTCATATACCTCCCACTGGTTCTTTGCTTGAACTCTGAGCTACCAGCATTTTCCAGATCAGCAGCCAGAGGAACGCACAGAATCATGCATGGTGACCACATGAGCATTAGACTGGATTCCATCCTCCTGAAGTACACCCTGGCCTTTCCACTTAAAGATGGTTTGTGCAACACAGTAGAACCGAGCTACTTTCAAAAACTGTTTAATCAGAACCTTAAGAGCACAATATATTTTCTGGAAACAGTTATCTAAGCATATTCAAAAATCAGTCCATACTTGCTTTTTAAATGCAAGGAACAGTTCATAGGCAGTTGGTAGTTTAAAATTAAATAACACCCAAGAGGTAAGGAATTATCTATCTTAGGTAGTTCATTTTTGTAAATAACTACTGTAGTAACATACCTCTATAGCTTGTAAGTTGGACACTAGAAATACATGGCATAGAACTATTTTTTTTAGTTAAGTTATAATCAACCCATAATATACAGATGCCTACAGAGAAGATTTCTTGTTCCTACTTTCACTGACCTTCAGAGGAATCCCAGCCATCAATGTCAGAATCACTACTTGAAGGACATGTCACACCACACTACCTCAAATTGACCAAAACACTGCCCATTTCAGATCAGACTGACATGATCCTTGACAGGCCCTGTAAAATACTAAAGCCCTTTAACCATACAGCTGATTGTACTGCATGATGTCCTCTAGAGAAGCAAAGCTGGTATTATAACTGGAAGTAGGATACCATTTTAGAAACAATTATTATCTGATTTATAATGCACTGGGATTATTACAACATACTTTCATAGTTTTTCCCCATATGTTACTGATAAGTATTTCCAACACCAGCTCTGTTTTACCATTGTTATGTTCTAGGACATTACTGTTACTACTATGGTCTTAAACTAAGATAACAGCATATGAACAGACCTATGTGGAAACTCAAATCTAAAGGCACTTCAAATTCAAGGTACTGATCATAATAGCATCCATCCAAAAAAGAAAGATGAGGTAACAGGTAAATGAAATGGAGCAGAGAAGAACCAATTCTACATATACCCTAAACCTTTTGACATAGAAAGCCTCTCAGGAAGCAACTACTGCCAGGAAGCAGCCTACCTTTTCCTCAGCCAGCTAGTGATGTGATTTTTTTTCTCTCCACACAGTCATTAAATAGCTAACAGGCTACATGTCTATTTTGAACTTGCAGGAGCATAGCAGAAAGGCAAAGATTCCAGCAGATGCTTACTACTCTTACTTCTGAAAGGAGCAACCAATTTTTGCAAAGGATCAAAGGAAAGAGAGTCAAAAAACACAAGAGGGAGACGGCTCTAATTGCGGAAAGTAAATCCACGCTTTGAAAGGCAGACTCCTATTTTACTTTGAAATCTATTCAGTGCAAAAGAAAAAACTACTGCAATAGCATTTAAAAAAGCTAAATTGTATAAAAAAAGATTTCATTTAAAATAGGGTGACTGCAGTGGGTATGCAGCAAGCTTTGCTCCCATCGAGGCACAAACAGGTAAGCTCTAGAGAGAGAAGACTGACTCACAATTCTTCTAGGGTATCAGTACAGAAGCAAGCTGAAATAAAAGTCTAGATCTTCTTGAACAGGGAAAGCGGGAGAACTGCCCACCATTCACCTCAAGTTAAGGGCATGCACGTAGGTATTTATTCTGTAGTAATTAAACACATTAAATTTACATAGGTTGCAAATTTTACAGTTATGCCTTTATGCTTTCATCCAATACCAACTGCAAACATGAAGAACAAAGCATGACTTGGGCTAGCACCTCGTTACATTCATTGTTGTAAATCTAGTTCATTGAACAGACAATAAACTTTTTTTTTTCTATTTGATACAGTGATATTAACTTGAACATTTAAATTGTGTGTAATCAGCAGTAAAAGACATTTTAAACCCATTATGCATCCTTCCACCATAAGAATTGTTAGCAGCATCTGTCACTCCCTCCAGCTCCTAGCCACCTCGATAACTTTATTATCTGTAATTTTGGTCTATTTTTGCTCTACTCCAAAGTCATTCTCACCCCTTCCTCCAGAAAGGCTAACATTTTTCTTTGCCATCTTTTCTCTGTCAAAAACATATTTATAATGGTTTTTAGTAACTTCTTCCTGACTAAGTTTCAGAGCTTGTGCTCAACCTTCTTCTTCTATACTTCACTTTGATACCATCTGCAAATACCACATCACACACATGCGAGAACCAGATGGATGCAGTCTTCTGACTCACTACAACAAAATTTCAGAGAACTCTTAAACTGCAACCACTGCATTTCCCTGCCCCCTTTGAATTTCTAGATTACTACCAAATGTAGATACAAATAGTTCAATGCCAGTCTTTTTAATGAACAAAACCTAGGCCATTTTTATTTAAGAAACTGTTTCTAAGAGACTATTCTATGTAAAAACCCTCCAAAGAAAAAGAAGTGATACCTGATTTGTAACATACCATGCATTCCCTAGCTTTGCAACTTTCATAGGTGGGGCTGGTGTGGTTATTAGTGTAGTAGGCTCCATGCTGCTAGTTACTGATCCATTATCTTTTGCTGCCAGGGCAATCATTTTCCTTTGCTTCTGAGAAAGCTTGATTCCATGAGACGTTATTCTGCTGTGAATTGATATTGCAAAGAGAAAGATGTAAGATCAGTGTCCTCTGAGATGACTCACCTTTAATCTTGCAAATTAAACTGAGAAATACTTCTTTCCTAGATTAAAATACTTTACCTAGAGTGCCAAAAGAGGAGTATAGCTGAGGAGCAAGAGAAGGATCAGTGAATATCAAAGGTGACAGAAAGAAAAACATCGTAAAACTATTCTTCACAGAGATGTCTACAAATGAAAACATGCAGAGTAGGAATCAAGTCTCCAAAACAGATGGACTAGAACCAGATGAAGACTATTTTCTAATTTCGCTATTTTTTAGAGACTGTCAGCAGCTTAGCTCCCTTAAACCAAAAATATTAATGCATAAGAAGTGTATTCAACATAATATAGCCAGTTTTTCTATTGGTAATGATACGGTTTTTAAGTTATTTGGATTCTTCAGTCTTGACTGTTTTGTTCACAGCTTCTGAATCTACTTAGCCAACAACTGTTTACTAGGCTCCAGGACTACTGTCTGAGCTTTCCTTTACAAGAATGCTACACTTCAAAGGTCATGAAAGCCACCTCAAGTTCTCTTCCACATGTCGCCACTTCAGAAACACTAGGTTTAATCTACTGCCTCCTGAAAATGTACATCACTCTCCCTGTGTCTTTGAGATCCTTCTGCAAGCAAGAACCACCTTTGCATCTTACTGAGGAAGAATTGTCACTATCAACCCACGGGTGCTGGGGGAGGTCAGACAAGAAACAAACTTCAGGATCAATTACAGTAGTAGTCCACAAGTAATTTCCAAAGTGCTAGGGACAAGACTTAATTCTTTTTGGTTGGAAATCAGAAAGCTCAACATAGCAGGCCACTCTGATTTAAGATAGTAGTTTACTAGCTCTTTCTTTCAAATTTCAACAGCTAAGACATGTTTTTGAAGTAGTTGACCAAATAAGACTACAGTAAAATAAAGGGATATGGAAAAACACCACAACGAGCTGAAGTAAACAAAGTCATTCAAAAACAAATACGACAACTTTTCTCCTGCTTGTTTTAAACTCTGAGCTGCCTGAACCACTAAGTAAATTCATAATAGGCTGGTCTATCACACTTTTCTTTTATAGATCTTGGTTTTTTACCAACCCTGAATTTGCCTTTGGCATGGTTCCACATTTCTGCATACTTTCTTCAATTTCCATGATGGTTCTTAGATCCATAGCAGGAGGGCTGGCAGGGCTAAATGAAAAATAAAAAGTTACCTTACAAGGCATTCATTTTTACTTACATTCCACAGTTCCAGTCTTCAATGAAATCCTCTAAATCATACATAAGATTGGTAAACGGATGTATAATTTATGTCTGTTTCCTCAATTATGGCAAACCTCAAATAGAATGTTTCTGACAAAACTTTTATAAATATACACATATTTAAGAGCACACTATAAAAATACTTTCAAGACTCATTATACTATGAAACAAAAAGATGTGAACTATGATTACTTTAAAAAAATTAGATACCTAAATCCAGGATACTTATTTAGTAGTCAGCTGCTCATGCTAAGTATTAGAGAGGCATTGCTCACAGCTCTTTCATGAAGGTTGAAGTAGATCTTTCTTCAAAGAACAGGATTAAAACTATTTCACATGGCAAACAGAACGCTCTGCAAAGTTAGAGCGCTATACAAACACCAGTAATGTTCTCAAACTTTAGGAATCAGGGTTTTTTTCATAAATTACCTGATTTTAAACTTTCACAGAAATGAACATGAATTTAATCCAGAGACTTCCAAGCTTTATATAAAACTATAAGTTAAAACCTGTGTACTTGAAGGCATTTGTAAACTAAGCTATGTTACAACTAGATTCAAGGACAAGCTTTGAAATAAAACATAAGCAGCACTCCTTCTCTCTCCCTACATAAACCCAACTGCCAGAGACTAACTAGTGAATTAACCACTGGGAGGTCACAACCAACCCTGTTGTCACTGCTCCTCCACAGTAGTTCAACCAAATATACTTCAGTCTTAATCCTTTAAACACTCTAAACAGCGCTGCCTGCTTTTTCTTAGCATCACGTCACAGCAATACTAGAAAAAGTGAAGAAAGAATACCAGGTAAACTCACAGTGACATTACAAAGACCTATGGTTTCATCCCTTCCCCTTCTGTGCAATCCTCTAAACTGCATTTGAAAAGAACTCTTAAGACAGCAGATGAAGGCAGAGCTTCTTCCAACCAGTCTAAAGACCAAAGAGTTGGTTGTGGGATGTGTTACTCTCTCTGCGTAGACTTGGTTTACAAAAATACATAGTGAGACAAAATACAGATCCCTAATGGACCCTGTTCATCAAACAACAGACTTCGGAGCTGCCACTTTTAATTTCTACAGTTGTATCACCCCTAGTAACAAAGGCATCAGACACAAACCAACAGAGTGTGGGAAAACTGTGGGAAATTATCACTGTATGATTTCCCTAAAACCTATTAAACCTTTATTGACAACTGTCAGAGACAGGACACCAGGTAAGACAGAACGTCAGTCTATCATAGTACTGCTCCTTTTTCACATGCAGATACTGCTACAGATAAATTTAATGATCAATTTTTTATTAGCTGTATCAGTTAATCATATGGTGTTGATTTTCACAGGCCATTTAAGCCTAAAGGCACGCCTTAAAAATGTCAAAATACAATAGTGCTTCCAATGGCTTAGAACATGGTCTTGTTCATAAAAAAACTGCAAAGTATTCTACAAAGTGTTAACCAAGCAGGCCTGCCAAAAAAAGAAAAAAAAAAAAAGAAAAAAAAAAAGAAATTAGAAGTCCAAACTGGTAGCACTGAAAAAAAAAAAAGTATCTAGCAATTGTTTTTCTTAAAGAATAATTAAAAAAAAAAATCTACCAGCTTTATTAAATTACCAAAATCCTTACTTCACGTGTCAAATAACATATGACCCTTTTGAAGAGCAGATAGCTTTTTAGTCTGAATAGAATATTATTAGCATTCACTACCAAGTGTGGAAGAGCGATTGTACGTTAGGTAGGCGCCACAACTATTATTCTACCTGAAACTGGTTGCCACCCAATTGGGAGAGCTTGCAGAGTTATTTTTGGCACTGGGAATGGACTGTGGAACAGACTGTGTCAATGCTGATGATCCCTTGTATGACTTCATCTCCTTGCTAGGTTGAGAGGGTTTCATACCCTGACTGCATGCTTTGTCCTTCATCTAAAAAAAAGACAGAAAAATATTGAATAAATATTCTCACATTTTTTCATTTAGGAAAAAGAGTGATGCTACAAACTTGAATGACATGTGTAAGTGAAAAGATTTTAAAGGATACCTTGAAAATATCAATAACATAGTGAATCCCTGATTTGTTTGCTATTTGTACCTTTTTTTTTTGTAAATTTTTTTCCCCCTTGCTTCATATTTCACCCTGTATCATTTAAGTCCAAATATGCATCTTGGTAGCGGAAAATTCACTCGAAGATGTTCGCTTCTAAAGCTTTAACACTTAAAACAGGCACAATTCTCTCAAACTTATTTCTCTTTGCCAGTTATGCCTCAGTTATCCTGGACCACACTTACGCCCAACTACAGTAGTTGAAGAACAGCAGGATTTTCCTGGAGATTTTTGGCTTCTGTTTTTGTTTTTTTTTGCTTCTGAACTTCAAATGTGCTTTGCATTTTAAATGAAGTAGATAAAGACTTTACATAATTGCTCTTTTGGTTTGAAATTTTCTGAACACTACAGCATATAAAAATTCTTATTATGGTACTACATGAATAAATTACCCTTAGAAGATTTAGTAAGAAATACTTATTTATATTTGCTTTATCAGACAGACAATAACTACTTGAAGTCATCTACTCCATTTTAAGGACAACAGCTTCTCAGAAACACTCCAAAATACAAACTCTGCTTTTGATGGCCTAGATAAACACAAACAACAACCAAATTGCTATTAACAAAGAAATCCAACCTCGGTCCTCTCTGGATGAAAGCCTTTTGTGAAGTCAGGGGACTGCAAGTCTCTGGGGCTACCCACTCCTGCGTAACTACCTTCAGAGTCAGATGTTAACAGTTCTGGAAGTGATTCTACAGAGTTAGTTTTATCCAGTTTTACTGAGCCTAAGAAATGAGAGTAAAACTATTAAATCATGAGAACCAAACTAAACAACGCTTAAAAAAAACCCCAAACAACCAAAAAACCCCAAAAGTCATTCACTTTATATGATGCATACAAAATAACCTGAAGTTTACCTAGTCCAGTATACTAGACTGTAATAAGTACAAGCAAGTTTAAGACTATTTTAAATATATTTTCAGAATATGATTATGCCCAGTTTTCTTTCTCTTTCTCACAATACAGTGTTTTGAGCTAACACTGACAACTCTTCTGCTCAAAATGAAGGCTTCTACATCTTTTCAATAAACAGTGACTGATTTATTTATATTCCAGAAAAAAAGAACAAACACACACTCCACATTAACAGAAATGTTCCACTTACTAAAACCACATGGGAAAGTGTCCATTACCTTTATTTGATAAAATACATGTTTTTACAGAATCTGAATTTTGGGCACAAGCTTAATATGACAAACATCCTTTCAAACAAAATTTAATCTTAAGAATTCACTATTCAAATTCTACTATGGTGTTCACTAGAAAAGAAATCATCTTTGCAAGATTTCCTTATTGAAGTACAGAAATTGCATTGCATATTAAACTTTATGTTCTGTTTTTACACCTAAAAGGAACCTTTGTCCCACTGACCTGTAGAGGCTGGACTCTGAATAATATCTGATAGATTATATCCTCCAGAGCTGTCGGACCGTTTTCGTGGCTTCTTTTTTGCTTTAGTTTTTGCTCTTTTGAAAAGGGCTTCCCTGTTAAAAACAAACAAACCAACCCAAGATGGATTAAAGCCAAAGACATTGAGCCTCAGAACTACCAGTGTCAATGTCAAGTTTTTCAGTCAGCAGTAGTGGTTATACTTCAAGCAGTAACATCTCATCCCACCAGCTGTCACTAGCTGCTTGCTCCTGCTCTGCTTATGCACCGGCACAACTATTTAGTAAATGATTTGGGATGGAGGCGGGGGGGGGAGGGACACGGAAATCCAGGAGGAAGAGAAAAAAATTCTTTCCAATCTAGACCTAGTCTCAGGTCTAGTACACTGCACAAAGACTTCTGCTGAGACAAAGGAAGATACAGCAGCTGCATAGGCTGGCACTGCCACCTAGGTCAGGTTAAACCTGCTACACATGGCTGCAACTCACAGCAAGCAAACTACATCCAAGTCTGCATTTTTTTCCTGTCTTGATTTCTCCTAAATTAGTGAAGTTCAATAAACTCCACAGTTGGTCTCATTTTTCCCCAACACAAATATTGCCTCCAAGATGATACTACTGCTACAATAAACCAGGTATATGGTCATGTTACCAAAATGTCACGTGTTCCTATATATTATCAGCCTTCCAATACCTAAAGGGGGCCTATAGGAAAGCTGGAGATGGACTGTTTATCAGGGAGTGTTGTGATAGGACAAAGGGTAATGGTTTTAAACTGAAGGAGGGTAGATTTAGATTAAATATTAGGAAGAAATTCTTCACTATGAGGGTGGTGAGGCACTGGAACATGTTGCCCAGAGAGGCTGTGGAGGCCACATCCCTGGAAGTGTTCAAGGCCAGGCTGGATGGGGCTTTGGGCAGCCTGGTCTAGTGGAGGGTGTCCCTGCCCATGGCAGGGGGGTTGGAACTAGATGGTCTTTAAGGTCCCTTCCAACTCAAATCATTCTATGATTCTGTGATATTGGGAAGAGTGGAATCAAATAAGAGGTATCTTTCATTTTAATAAAACTACTAGAAATTTAGAATTATTTGTATCACAGCTACATTTACCCTATTTCAAAAAAAGCTTCTTGTGGAATAACTATATACGTACATAGTCATTCCTGCTTCAATACTGTAACCTTACAATGTATGGAAGTTCTTTTAGTCCTTGGAGTGCCCTATGCCCTAAAGGCTATCATCTACCCTTTAAAACACCAAAAGGCTTGAACTCTTAATACAAAATAGCCTCTTTCAGTTCCCTTGATCTACTAGTCCTTATCTGTACTAATTCATTTAGCGTCACTTTTCTTGACACAAGTGGTCAGAAAAGTGCACGATACTGCAGGTGAGTTCTCATCTGCACAGTGACATCATATTACACTACCTATGTTGGAAGCATGTTACCAAGCCATCCTATCAAACTAACTTTTCCTAGTTGTGATGTCATAGCCAATTTCTCCAGTTTAAAAACTGTACCAAAAAAAAGCAGTTGTAATTTCATTATTTGCTTGTCAGAGAAAAGCAGCATATTAGTCTTACAGATTCTATTGCTCTCACCTCTATGTCTTCAGGACAATGTTCAAAGAATAACAGAAGTCCACAAAAACACCAAGGCCAAACTACCTGATCTACAGTTGTTTGGATCACATTGTCTAACACTTCTTAAAACACAGGTTGCTTGTTTTGCTACTCTACAGCCAGACAGAATCTACTTTAAACTAACAAATTAAAAACTCATGCTACAAAACTTCCTATTTTGCATGAAAATTCTGTTAATATTAAGAAATCTAAATTATCACAATTTTCCAGACAGATCTATAAAAGTCTGGTTTTTCTTCTTGTGATTTCTCTGAATTCATTGAAGTTCAATGAACACCAGTTGCTCTCATATATACACAGGTACTCTCATCACACGCACAACTCCCAAACATTACTGTGAATGCTTGTTTTGCTACCTTTTTTTCAATTTATAAGTAGCATGCAAGTAAAGTGCTTCACTGCAATTCTGTAACATTTTAAAATACTTAAAGGAACTAAGAAAAGTCTTTGAAATCTCCATTTCTTCTATTTCTTAATATTTCAATTCTGAACCCAAAGGGAGTCGGCACTATCCAAAGGGAGATAAATACCATATACAGCTCACTCAGTTAAAAATGTTGACAAAAAATAGATACTTACTGAGAATTTTGTTCTGTATTCATTTCCTCCCTTAAAAAGACAAAATTCTCTCCATCTTCAGGCTCAAAAGAACTTATGTCAGGTCCATCTGGATATGGAGTAATTACCCTCCTGACCATAGCCGGAATCTGTAGTTGTAAAAGCCATTACACTAAGTTTCTCTTAAGTTGTATGCTAGCAAATGTATCATCTCACGTAAAAGGACCAAAACCGACTGTCATTTAAAACATTTTTACAGATCAAGTAATAATTATTTAACAAGCTTATCAAGTTAAGTTACATCTCTAAGCAAAACAGGAGAATTATTTTAAGTGACAGACTAAGAATGCATATGTTTCAGCTGCCTACAACTCCTGACAAAAAAAAAAAGCAAGCAAGCATCAAGGTTTTGCAATCATTCAACTTTTACTACTGTACAGTTAAGAAAACTGGATTATAATGTGCCTTGGTTTACCCCTTTGCATTAAAGTTCAACTTTAACATTATTTTTCTTACTGCTTTTAAGATCTGTATGATCACCCCGAACTTCCCACTGCAGAAGTCTAATTTGCTTTCTTCTCCTTTCTTCTAAGTAACAGATACTCTTTTCCATAGGTTTTACGTATGCTTTTTCATGTAAAAATTGTTATAGCACATTATTACATTTAATATGTATAATTAATTTAAAGGACATAACACTGTTGCAGCAGTGGCTAGTGACTAATGAAATATGAACTCTAAGAGAGTGATAGCAGCAAACCTTAGTTTTTGAGTCAGATGTTCCACATTCAGCCTGTCATCTACAGGCCCTACAGGTATGTATTTATTACTCATCTCTTCTCATTTTAAACATAATCAGCTTACACTCAAGTTGTGCAACTTACCATTTTCCTGTAATAAACAGAAAGATCCTTTACAACTTCATCACTTAAGACATCCAAAGTCCTAAAAAAAAAAAAAAA
>VXBL01008731.1:929422-961307 GCA_013400195.1 Aramus guarauna
AGAAATTTATCTTACCAGCTTAAAAAAAAAAATTAAAAAAAAATCACATAAATGAAAAATTTAAACAAATCTTTTAGATCAATCTCACTTACAGACATTATTACCTATTCATGGTGGTCACAGTCAGAAGGAAGAAAACAAACACAAAATATAAACTAGTCGCTGCCCTTGTTGTAAGGCGGGATTAAACTCACAACCTTTCCAGATAGGCTACCTTTAAGGCCACAGCCAATGTAGACCTATATATTTAAGTTACCATGAACTTGTCATTACTTTACCTATTTCTGCATATTTTCAAGTCTTCCTGATGCGTATCCAACACTCCAAGTCTACACAAATTCTTCTATAAAGCTCAGATGCAACATCCCTTGACATTTATGCCAAAAAACCAAACTGCCTTGCCCACCTGAGCAGCTCTCCTTACACAAAGCTGTCATGACTAAGTTCTGTCTGTCTCAGATGTCAGATTAATAGTCTTGCTACCCAGTAATAACATTTTCAGACTTTCACTAAAATGCAGATACAGTCTTACTGAATTCAGAATAATACTTAAGGCAATATTACTATATTTTTACACTTCTCCCCAAATTCAAAGGTTAAGTGTTTTCACTTTATAAAGATGCGAAGAGGAAAATTGCTAATATGAATGAATTCCTGCATCTGTTATACAAGCAGAGCAGTTGTGTGACATAGCAATGAAGTTCTGGCATTCTGAACTGGTTCAGATCTCTAAGAACTTCTATAGGTAAAAGGAAGCATGACAAAAAGGCTAGGAGTGGACATAGTGGATCAATAAGAGATTTATTTTTTGTTTGGTTGGTTTTTTGGGGGTGTTTTTTAAGTCTTTCCTAAAAAAGAAGTTCCATCAATGCTGATAAGGCTTGCTCTGAGAAGATATGTATCCTCAAAGCAACCTGAAGCCCTGTCTGAAAGCATCAAGAGAAGGAAGGCCAGGGCACACCTTCAACTTCTCAGAACCCTAGCTGAATCATTGTCGAAAGCAAGGGTAATTAATTTTGTTCAGCCCTCACTGCAGACAGTTAAAGCAAAGAATCTACCAGACGGCAGGCCCATCCTCTTTGGAAAATGTACCAGCTATAATAAACCTACTTAAAATAAATTCAATTTGCATAGTAACTATCATGTTAAAATAAACAAACACATAAAAAAAGACCACAGCAGTTTTATGCATCTTCAAAAACAATTTATAGAACCCAACCAAGATGAGGCCTAATGTCAAAGCCCACTGAATTCATGAGAGGTTTTTCCACTTAAATCTGGTTCCTCATGCTAGATTATAATATAGGGTTTTGTACTATAGAACTGGCACACTATGTACTGATATTTGACTAATTTCTCTCTCCCCATTTGCCAAAAATGAACCTCCCTTCAAACTAGCAGCATTCAGTTGCATTTTAACATTTAACTGCTCTTACTTGTTCTTCCAACCACTTTCCTTTTTTGGATGTTTGAATTTAACAGCTAGTACATGAACACATTTGCATTCCTCCTTACCTTGCTTCAAGCAAAGCTGCCATATTGAGTCCTATGAACTGCAAGCAGGACAGTTTCAACTGTTCAGCATTATACATAGCTGAGAACTCCAGCAACTCGGCAGCATTCTTTAAAGTAACTGCAAAGAAGAAACACAACAAACTAAATTGGATAATGTGCTGCAATATCATGCAGCAGTTTTTAAGACATTGCACAGCGTGACCTAGTTATTGAAACATATCATATATTTCTCTATTCCTAGAAAAAATGCTAATACTGAAATGGCCAGAAACTACAGCAAGCTCCATCAAATTTTGTAGCAGCTTGAACACAACGGCTGCTTCACAGAAATAGAAAGGCTCTATCTACAAACATCAGTTTCAATATATTGAAATTCAGCAGTCCAAAACAAAAGGGAAAAATAAAGTTAAAACCAGAAAGTTTTATATACAGCATGAACAGTTCTTAAAGCTCCAAATGTTCCTTTAGCAGGGATAAAGAGAAAAAAAAGGGGGGGAAGAAGGGGTAGGGGAGAGAGAAAACAGAAGTCACTAAGAAATGCCAAGCAAAAATTGTATGCTGACTTCTTGTATGAAACTAAGCAACAACACTTAGTGTTTTCTAGAAGAGACAGATCTTCATAGCCATATAGAAACAGCACTGTGTCAAACAAACAACAGAAGAACAAGCAGAACTAAATACAAGGACAGAAACAGAAACATAGAATTCATTTTATCATGTTTTAAAGAAGTTTGAATTCAATGAAATAAAAGTATTACAAAAGTTTTGATTATTTGCTGTAGTGGGTTTGGTTGGGGTTTTGGGGTTTTTGGGGGGTTTTTTGTTTGTTTTTTAAAGAGTGTGAGCATAAGGAATGGAAGGCTATCCTACCCAAAACATCACCCAGACTAAAGAAGCAACTGTTAACAGCTATGCAATGAACAGCTAACCGTAATCAGAGCAAAGGAATACAAGCAAATAATTCTATAGGCAAGAACATTAACATCTAAAAAAAAACAACCCATTTTTTATTCTCTAACCCTTTATAATACAAGTGGAAGAACTCACGTTTTTCTGCAATGGCTACTTCACAGATTTCTTTGAGTCTGGATATAAGAAGTTGGTCTGCTACCACAAGAACATTACATATGAATTCCACATTTTGAGAATCTGGAAAACAATGCATCATGTAAACACCGTGGGTAAGTCAAAAGTATTATACATACAGCTTCAATGAGATTTTACCAAAGGACAAATGTAACTGCTTTGCAAATTTTGATGGGATTTTCACAGCACAAGGAATAGCTTAGAAGAGCACAAATAAACATTTTTTTGAAGGAAGACAAGGAGGGAAAAGTAAAACTGCAGTTTGACAAACTAAAGAAAAGGTACAAAAAGGCCTGGGGTACAGCTATGACTTCAAAATATAAAGCAAGAGTCACAAAAATTTGGATTCTCTACATAAAACTTCAATGCAAGCATATTTAAGTACTGAAAATATAAAAATTGCAGGAGCTACAGTTGAGTAGAAAAATATATTAACGGCACCTTTTATCACAAGAGCTTCATCTGTATACAGGTAATCTACAATTATCTGTAGTATATCAGAATGGATTGGCATTTCCAGAGCTGAACAACAGGAAGCCTAAAAGGCAAAAGGATTTAAAAAAAAAATAAACAAACAACAATAATAAAAGATGACGACTACTTGGAATAAAATACAAAATTAAGACAGCAATTATATTTAGCAAATGACTCAGTCTGAGAGTCGTATTTTCAAAGTTAAACAATTATTTGGGCATTTACTCAAAATCTGTTGAAGATCTTCAATTAAGAATTGACTGTAGCAGAGCAATTAAAATCTGCCCAAACTTCTGAATAAATATCCATGAAACAGTTCAGTGTTTCATCAGTTGGAGAGTCTTCTCCAACAATATTATTACATTACCCTCAATTGTTTAAAAGTAGAACTACAGGAAACCCCTATGCAAGTAATGAATTGCTTTTCTTTCAAGGTAAAGCATCTAGTGAAAACACATTCCCATGCAGAATAAAATGAAAGTAGTCATTACTGCTAATCCTCAGAAAACAAGGTCCTCAGCAAACGAACCCCCTTAACCATTAAGGCAAAGCTTTTGTAGGAGCAAACATTAGCCATTAAACTATGTAATTGTCACCATTCAAGTTTATGCAACAACACTGCTTAACAACTTTGGTTCATTTTAGATGGTACTGAAGCAAAGCTTTACACTAAAAGGTTTCTTTTGCTTTAGAACACGCTACTGGAACTGACATATGTTCCATCTGAAGTTTAAAAACCTCTTACAGACATTAAGATTTTTATACATCTAGAGCACTTCATTCACAAAATATTTACTTATGAATTCAGCATGATTTAGATTTACTTACAAACTACGTACAATTGATATAGAAATCAATGATACAAATGGATGTTTGACACTTAAAAAAACCTCAAATCAATCAATCATTTGTCTCACAGTGTTTTGGATATGTTTCCTCAGGGATGACTGAGGAAAAGACAGCACAGTAGCTTAGAGGACAGATAAAGTTCTGTTATGCAGCAGAAGAGAACTGCCAGTACTTTGCCAGCTTCTCGGATTTACATATTATCAAAAAGCTATGAAAGTTGAGAAAGCTCTTGCACACTGCTTCAGCTATCAGTCTCTGAAAAATGCTTCTCCATTTACACCTTTCCTTTCTTTCAACAAGCATTATCAAAAGTATTCAGATACTTAAACAGAGGCATTTAGTGAAATTACAAAGTCCAGGAACAACCAGGGCATTGACACACAGCTAGAAAGAAGGAACCAAGACAAATAAAAGACCTACACCTTGTAAAGTAGCAGCTGGTGACTAAGTGGAATAGTCCTTGATATCCTCTATTTCATTAACAGTAAACTTGAGATTCTACACACTGACTCTCAATTCTGCTGCATCTTTCACTCAGTACATATGAAAAGCTATTACATAACTGCATACTATTTAAGTTGGAAGATCTTTTACAGAAGGAAAATGAAAATTCATCCAAAGCAGTATTCTGTAAGAACAGTCTAGCAGCTTTTAGAAATCCATGAACTAGCTCAAAATAAACCTCTAAAACAAAAGCAATACTTTAATTTCCTCTGATATAAGTTATTACATTTATTATTCTCATTTAATACACAATCTCAATAGTACAAATATAGAGCAATCAAAAATCTGGCGGGTTTTTTTCTTGCAAAAAGGATCCAAGAATCTAGTATTTCCTTTTCCCCAGTGTTTAGGATATGTTATTCTAAGAAAACTGAAAAGCTGTCACTTATCTGATGCAACAAAACATACCACCACACATGTTTATTGGCAAGCTTACCTCAATCCATGAGCTGCTTAACATGCTGTGAAAATAATCTGTAAAGAAAGGCATTTCAGTTCAAGATACAATAAAATTTCAGTTTAAAAAAGACAATATGACTTGTATTAAATATATAAAAATAGACACACGTACCAAGTCTTGCACAAAGTACACACTTATGACATGGGAATTCCTTTCCATCTAAAGATTTCAGGGTCACATCGCAGAGGTACGAACTAGAAGATATTTAATAGGATCAGAACTGTGATTATTCAGAAGAGCTACAAGTTGTAAACTCTACAAATAAATGCTTACTTTAGCAAGTTACAATTTATCCTTTAAAATACAACACACCTGAACTTAAATAATATCATATAGAATGAACCTAAAAGTACAGGCACGATAGTTTCACAAGACAAATTTTTTTGTCCCAAGTTGAACTCTTAAAATTCCAGTTGAAGTACTTCTTTCAAAACATTGTCAGTTACTGTTTCAGAACTACTATGATCAAATAAACTAATTATGGCTCATTTTAGTCAATCTTAATGATCTATGCTGTTACTTATTTTTTTTACATTAGTAGCTACTATAAGCTTTAACAAGGCATTTTAAGAGTGAAATAATCCAAATCCTGTGAAAAGCTACTTTTATACGATGTAGCTTTTACTACACAAGCATACTATTCAAGTCTTTGGGTATAAATAACCCAATTACACCAATAGAACTAAAAACAAATAACGTTTTGATAAAAGCATATGGAATTTTTTTATTGAAAGATATTCCAAAGATTTTCTTAATCAGAAAAAAAAATGTAAGTTTGCTTATTCCCAATCCATGTACTCTTATTGTCAGAGCAAGCATATTTGCAAAAGTCAAACTGCTTTTTACTGGTTTACCCGCAACATTTCTCCTGGCGTTAATATTTTATGACACAGTCAGTCCACAGAACACATTAACGCACAGCAAAAAGAAGCAAAAATATAGTGTACATAATCTATCCCAGATTACTAATTCATGTGATAGAGACAACTGTACACCAGAAGTTAAAAAACAGCTGAACAACCTTAGTCTACGCTTAACAGATAAGAGGAAGATGGTGGGGGTAGGGGAAGTTTCATTTTAAAAGTTTACCATTTCTTCTGATTTAACTTTGGTTTGTTCCCGTTCTTCTTGTTGACAACATTAATTTTTCCATTTTCCAACCTGACTCCATCCAACCTGCAAATCATTAACATTAGTAGTAAGTAATACAATTAGTATACAGTTCAAACCATTAAGAACAGTTTTACAAAGTAACAGCACTTGAGTGGGCTCATATTGTGAATATGAAAAAGGAGCAAAATAATTCATCACAGAAGACTAGAAAGGGCCAGTTGTTACTTGAAACTCTTTGCTGCAGATGTAAAATGTAACTGGCACTCTTTCTACATCTTATCTATCTTATTTATTACCTTATATGAAAGCTATACTGCTACAGTCCTGGCCAAAGTCCAACACCACAGGGTCAAAAATCCCCAATTATATATACTGCTACCAGGCAGTTACCTGAGCAAAACCAGTGGTTCGGAAGAGATGCATGTTTCACCACAGGCAGCTTTAGCACCCTAATTCATCAAGGAGGCTTGTGAATGGGATAGCAAAGACACCGGAGTGCTGCTGGTGGATTACAAAGCAATACACTTTCAAAGAGAAAGTGCTTTAACACAGAAATTTTACTTAGGAACTCAGTTTTAGCAGCAGCTTCACATCTTTGCTGATTAATTTTAGTGTTTGCAAAAAACACAGTGAAGAAAAAAGTGCCCTGAAAAGGTTCATTCCGTCCTTTGAAAGGAAAAGACAAATGCAGGAAAATAAACCCCAAATCTGAGTAATACAGTTCTACAGAGACATTTGGTCTCAATTACGTTAGTTTCATCCCGTAACATTAAAAACGCATCAGTTAAACAAGAACTTAACTTTGCTGTGTGCTGCTTTACACTAAGTATGTTCATTGTCTATGGAAAAACTGGTAGACTACGGACCATAGCATAAAACTTCATCAATCCAAACCTCAATTAGATCAGCTGTCTCTAACAAAACAAGTATTGATGTTTCATGACAGAAATTCTGGAAAGTCAGAAGATTGCATCAGATGTCTCAGAGAGCTCAAGCCTTTCAAAAGATACACAGGACAGAAGTTTAATACACAAATGTCCAAGGGGTTCTAGGACACAATAAGGGCCAATAGCACATTTCTATCATATAGAAGCCTATTGAAAAATGGTGCTTTAAGTACATAATCATGCTGCGAAAGTCTGCTTCTGACATTATTTGAAAAGGTCATACATGCTTTTCCTTAGCAAAAAGCATCAAAACAAACTGATGTTGCTTTACAGAGATGACATGGTGTGCGTTGTAAACTTTTATACTTAGAAACAGTAACACAAGCAGAAAAAGGCAAATTTATCAACCCCAACTAGCCTTCTACTTCACTAACAACTAAAGTTAGATCAGCTTACATAAAAACACTCCATGAAGAGCTTGCCAGAATATAAATGCACTTCCTTTTACCCACCTTCCACTTAAATTGCTGAGTCCAAATTTCTTCGCAGCACTTTGCAACATTTTTATGAGGTTAGCTTCTTCACCGGCAACTTTGCCTTTTTTAGATTTGCTCTTCTGTTTTTCATTTATAACTTGCACTTGATTATTTCTATAAATCTCAAATGCAGACTTTCCATTAACATTTTCATCAAAACTCATTTTGCTTAGGTTAGAAATTAAAGTGTCCTGATATTCTTCCGATTTTCCTTTATGCAGGATTTTTGGCTTATAACCATGAGTCAAAAGATCACAGGTGTCAGTGTATATGAACTGAAGAAGGTATGCAAACAGATCTGGATGAACTTTCTCTATTACGTAAAGATCACATCCAACAGCATCTTCATCTTTACGGTAGACATCTGGAGTGTCTAGCTGGTTGTCACTGGAAACAAACAGCTTCTTGAAGAAGTCAGAGCGCACAGCCAAGATGTATTTGTGTACGGGGTAAGTTCTTGTGCCAATCTGAAAAGTCACATCATGGATGCTGTCCATTTCATCTGTTTCATCTAACAGCTTGCCAAAATCCTCTCCAAAACTTGATAATGACACACTTGGAATTTCGTAAAGACTAGAACAAAATGAAATCCATCAAAAACCCCACTATTTACAAGCTCAGTAAAATTTTACATAGTATGTTTAATGAGGAGGGTGAGGTTGTTTCCATTTGGTTTGTTTGGGTTTCTTCTTACATTGCTAGACTACTCAACATTTCTTGTCCTATTCTTTACAAAAAGAACTAATAATATGGTATTTAGGCAATTAAACCACATATGTAAGATCTGTGTAGCTTCAGAATATCAAATACAGTATTTTGTCTTTATAATGTAGCCATTAAATATGTATTATCAGAATATCTTATCTTCATCTCATTTGTCCAACAAGAAAACGCAGAAATGTTTGCTGATTTCATATTACAATCCAAAGCAATATGAAAAAAGCTAATATTTACTTAGTTATCAGATGCATTCTCCTAATAGTTTCTAACGTAAGGAACATGGTTAAGTCTTCAACTTGTTCATTTTACTTTAAACGTTTTTTCCAAATAAATAAAGATCCACTTTTCGCTTCTACTTAAATGCTGATTATTGGTCATTACTGAAGGGGTGAATTTCTACAGTATTTAGAGCTCAGAGTGTGTTAAGAAATACATTGCAAATGCTTGCCTTAAACACTTTAGATTAAAAAAAAAAACAAAAAAAACCCACAATACTCTCTGTACCAATTATGCAAATAAATAAGCTGAGGTTTTTGGATAACTTCAACATGGTTGTTTACTAACAAGTGCTATTCTCTAGCAGTATGGATAACCACGTTTACTGTGACTTCCGCATGAGCCAAAAAATGGTTTTGCAAAGCAAAATAATTTAATTGCAATGATACACACACACAAAAAAAGAGAAAAATTACAGTTGTTGATATTTTAAATATACCTTGTTTTAGGATCTGACTGTAAAACAGCAAAATTGCAACCATTAGGATCGGTGGCAATACTAACAGCTCGATGGACAAAAGTAAGCTTCTGAAGTCGAATTCTTTCATATACACTGTTTGTATCATGTTCACAAGACGCATCACATGAAGAATTCTGAAGGCTCGATACAAGTTCTGCTAAAAAAAAATTATGGAAAAAAAACCACAGAAAGGTCCAGCTAATTAAAATGTAACTGATATAACAAAAAGGCTAGATCTATCACTTCTGTAAGTCCATTGATGGGAGTCACTGGATAAGGCTAAACTATGCTGAAGATTTCGGCTCACTTAACTGAAACGCAGGAAGACATCCTAAGAATAAGGCTTTACATTACATATAGCAGAGGTTTTATCCAGAACTTCTTGTGGGAGTTTTTTTCCCTAATATGAAGAAGTGGCAAACACTGAAATGAAACAAGCTGTGCATCAGTATATAGCAAAGCAAGATTGTTTTCTTTTCTTGTCATACCACTTTACAGCAGATATAAGACAATTGCCTTCAGACTCCACATTATATCTGTTCAAATTACACCCAAACTAACAAAATACTATTGAAAAACGTGATATTCTCTGAATACTAGATTATTTTTCAAGAACTGGGTAACGGAACACATGCACACTATTCGCCACATTCACTAAAACCTTCCAAAAAAACAGCAGCTCTCATTCATTACAAGTCAGTGATGAGCATCAACTAGACATTCAACTAGACAACAGGTCTGGATTCTGAAGTTTCCTTGAAGATACTAAACCACAAAAAGAAGAGCAATAAGCAGAAAGAAGAGAGTGCCTACAGACACATACCAGCACCAAGACAGAGCGAAAAGGAGATGTTTGGTGCCTCTGTGATGAGGAAACTACTATGTGATGTGTAGAATAAAACAAAGTAGCAACAGAGTAAAATTAGTATGCAATTCTGGATTTAGCAACAGAGGAAAGATTTTTGCTATGAAAGAATGCAAAAACAGGCTGACAAAACTAAAGATGGAATCTCAGTATCAAAGGAAATAGAACTGCAACATAAAGCTATAAAGTTCAAATACGTCGCAGGTTGGAAGTAAATCCATTTCTAGCCATAGAGATTTAAGAGCCCTAAAAGAACAGAGCTGACAGTTTCAGTTAAAATCTTGTTCTATAGTAGGCAGTTATCTTCCTTGCAGAAAAACAATCCATTAGGACCTACTCTCAGCCAAGTTAATAAGGCAGAAATTGCTCTGGACCCTGTATTATGCCCAGATAAGGGTCTGGGAAACATGTTAAGGTTTCACAGACTTCATAACGCAAGCAAGTACAAACTCCTCCTTTCGTTCAGTGCCAGTCTCTTAGGACTGGTCATCTAATATGTGACAAGATCATTACAGTGGACCCTTGTGCTAGTGCTACTCTTCAGAAATACTCTTCTCCCTGGAAATCTCCACCTGAAGGTTAACTGAAAGCTTCAAAGTAAGAAAATCCTAGTATTACTTAGGAACGAGAACAGTAGTGGTCAATGCTACCAATTGTCAGCCACAGAAGAAAGAATGAACTCACCACATAATACTGTAAAGATTCAATTAAACTTTTACATTGATTTGAAGTACTTAAAAACCATTAAGAAATCACAGCTAACCTTTCTTTTCTGAGATTTTTTTCCCTTCTTCCAGCCACTTCCCTGTAAAGGCTTCACCGTCCTGTGTGACAAACATTATTTCATTCCTATTTAAAGCAACATCGGACATGAAGACTTGCCGGCCATACACCCAACGACACTGCTTCATGGAGTTGTTAGATGACTTCCAGCAAAACACCTATAATATTTTTTCAGAGAAAGGGGAAATCCTTATACCATATAAAAGCAGTTACATACTACACACTACTTTTTTTAAAAACACAAGAACATGCCATCTTAAAGCTGCATATAAAAAGGAGAAAGACATTTTTCAAAATTATATCCCGAAGTGTTATGAGCATCTACTACAAAGAACCCACAAGTAAACCAGGGAAAATCTATTATGATATCAAGATTCATTTGCCCGTCAAGGGCATTTGAAAAGCTTCTCTGAATATTCAAACATCTTCACAGCAGTCACCTACAGGACAGTTTTTACTGATATTTCAAAAAGGACAGCAAAAGGCATCATCAAGTCAAGAAACAAGTTTAGTCTAATTCTTAATTTATAGATTTGTCCACTGTTTTGCTTATAAATCAGGCAAAATTCAAAGCTAGCACAACAAAAATTTAAACCATTTCCTGTTAATTGTTTGACAAAAATCTCAAGTTTCTCTGTACCAGCCAATGTTTTGGAACGGAGTTTATGACCAAACACAAACTTCAAAACATTCAACAGAAACGTGAAGAACCGCATGCACTGCAGAACCCCCAACAAGGTATACTGTAGATGTCTAAAAGAAGCGAGCATGAAGCAACAATCCTATGCAAGGTAAAGCCCAGATGTGACATTAGTGGTGCTAAAGTTGAGCTTTCGTCTTCTCCCATTGAAGAATCTGCACAGGTCTGTTAACATCTACATAAGGAGGGGACAAAAGAATTTGAGTAATCTAGTTCTTTTCCCTTTGCTTGAGTCCTACAGAATCACAGAATGGTTGAGGTTGGCAGGGACCTCTGGAGGTTACATAGTCCAAGCTCCTGTTCAAGCAGGGCCACCCAAAGCCAGTTGTCCAGGACCACGTCCAGACAGCCTTTGACCATCTCCAAGGATGGAGACTCCACAACCTCCATGGGCAACCTGTGCCAGTGCTCGACCACCCTCACAGTGAGAAAGTGCTTCCCGATATTCAGACAGAACCTACTGTGTTTCAGTCTGTACCCATTGCCAACGGTTCTGTCAGTGGGCACCACTGGAAAGAGCCTTCCATCTTCTTTACGTTTTTCCTTTAAATATGTATATACATTGATAAGATCCCCCTTGAGCCTTCTCTTTTCTAGGCTGAACAGTACTCTCTTTAGGAAGAGTACAAACAAGCTGGACCAGGAAATGCTGATTCAGGAAACAGAAGTATTAAGAGCCCATTCTTCTCCTTACTCAATAATTTATCATGCCTAAAAGCACTAAAGATCCCAGCATTTGCCAGTATTCAGCATGGAAAGATATGCAACGTAGGTTGACGTAGTTCCACCGATGCAGGAAGAGAAAGTAGTTTCTCACTGCTAAAGCAGTGTCCCAAAGATGCTGAAGGGGCACTACCAATACTATGGATGCTAGAGTCTAAACCTCACATGAACAAGTACTGAACTGGAAGTTTATAATCTCCGAGACAACTAATGACCTAATAAACAGGTAAGATCATCTCAAAACATAATTCAGTCAAATGCAAGGAAAGAAAAGGAAATACCAACACTGCTCCCTATTTTGATACACAAGGTCAGTTTTTAAGATCCTTTAAGGAAGCATTTCAGTAACAAAACCTTTTCGTAAACCACTAGATGGCACTGAAGGTTTAGATCTCCCAGTGAGCAGATCTAGAAAAGGCTAGGGTTTTGAAGGGTCCTATAAACTGTTACTCTAGGAAAGAATTAGGGAAGGAAACAATAAATCCGCTATAGTATTCCAGTTCTAAGTCAACAGTGTCTACACTTAACTATAAGTACTAAGCCATTCACCAGGTTTAACTGCAAGTTTTCAACACTAAAAAGGACATCTCATCTACATAATAGCTGCTTTTCAGCAAAGGCTCTAAAAATTCCACATCCAGAGACTACTGAGAATATTTCGGGAGGGTGTAAAGGTGACAGCGTAAGTAGCGTGAGAAGAGACACAGGAGGGGCAACAAGGAAAAAAAACAAATGAGATCACGTATACTACATAACCACTTATGTACGTAAAAGTAAAGAAGTTTACATCTTCACTGAAAAGCTATTAGATGTTCACAGATTTAAAAATAAACTACTATACGTTACTTTGGTAGTCTTCCCATAGCTCTTTAAAACAAAAAAAACCAACAAACAAACAAACAAACAAACAAAAAACTCTACTGAAATGAATTGGATATTTTCTATGCATGATTTTGTCCTGTCAACTTCTTATATTTAAAGTTTGATTAGTCAGTATGCAGCTTTCTATATAATCATGTTTTCTAGGGACACAACTTACTCTTCCAGCTTCATCCAGTGCTAGAATGCAAATCTTCTGACCTCCATTTTCTTTAAGATGCTGGGTATCTATCTTATATTCCAAATATCCCCCATTAACAAGAACTTTTTTAAGGTTCAGCTGTCTGAAAGAACACAAAAGGTTAAATTAGTATTTCTTCATTATGTGTTGATGTTGCTTCTATGACAGAGTTACCTTTCTCATTTAGAGGAGCAGTAAAAAAAAAATATATATATATAATTGAGGTAGTGACACTGAAAAATTACTCTAAGTTTAGTTTCTCCCCACTGATATTACTAACTGCTAATAAAATACTATTAGTAGATTGTAATTTTTGCTTTGCTTTTAAGTCACATCATATCCACAAGTTCTTCGCAAAATTCCGTAAGTGAAAACCTGTAAATTATTTACCTTTGATCTTCACTACAAAAAATTATAGTGGTATAAATTTCATTTAGCTCCTTGTACTAGAAGGCCTGTCCAGTAGGCCGTTTCTCAGGTTTTTGTTGGGTTTTGGTTTTCACCTGATCAAAACCATGCAAGTTATGTCTTTTCAGTTTCTTAGTAGAAGAGCGCAATATATGGTATTAAATTTCTCCAAGTGCCACCACCTTCACTTACAGTCATGTAGAAAATGAAATATAAAATAATCATTAAACTATAATATGTCAATAAATACCAGTAGAATTTGAAGTGAAGCTGAAAGGCTGTCTAAGAGTTAGCTGGGCAAAAATGCTAGTTACCTCTTCTAATCTGTTACTGCAAAGTAGGAGAGAATGGGATCAAATAATTTCCTAAATATTCATGGGCCCAGTTTCTTCAACAGGTTTTACATTCAGGTTTTAGCATATGGACCAGATGATGTCATAAGGTCCCCCTTGCAACCTAAATTACCCTTTGTAAGATACTATATCCACACATTAATTATGAAATTCAGACCCCAAATTACTGATTCAAAAATCACAGCAACATAACTAAACAGAATAGCAGATCTTAAACACTTCTGCCAAGATGCATTTATACAAATTCACACTAACAAAGAAATACTAGTTTCAATATTTTTAAACCTATGACACAAAATATTTCCCTCTTAGTACGTTTTTTTTTAAATATCTTTGGTAAACAGCAACTAGCACCTTAGCCTCATCTAATAACAAAACCAAATAAACAAACAAAGAGAGCCACAGTTAATATGAAAGAACAGCAAATGATGGAACCTCAAGGGAACACTCTACTATCTACTTCACGCACAAAAATCTTTAAAATAGCTTGCAAGTATAAGACTACAGTGAAATCTTCACCTATTGTTCTTCATGACAAATTAGAACAGTAACACCTACTTTGAAGCCATCTTTTTGCACTGATAGTCTGCAAGTAAATAAACGTCTCCTTTTTCAGTAACACACACTGTAGCACCATCGCTTGCAGAGACCAAGGACACACAGATATCTTTATGGTGTAGAGCAGAAACTTGGCGAGGTGCAGTTACACGTTTTTCTCCATTAGGATCCAACAGATAACCTAGAAAATACAACACACCCCAAAAACATTATTTGCCATTCCAAAGGCTGCATTTAAAGGACACTTTGCCACCATTACTTTGAAGAACCTTTAAATTCTAAAAGACTTTTTAGGTAGTCAGATAATTCATCTTCAAAACAATTAGAGTATCATCACACATACTTGTTAGTTCACCACAAACGTCAGAAAACATTCAACATTTGATACACAAAAAATTAAGTAAGGTATATATTGTACAGGGAAAGCTATTTAATTGGTTAGACTCTGCAGTGGTACTGCCTTTGATTCCAAAAAAAGAACATTTATTTGATCAAATTACAGTTCAAGAAATACTATCACACTGGCATAAACTATAGATTATTTCAGACATTGGAAGATACCAAAAAAGCTTGTCATACAAATTACTGTAAGTGCACATAAGCACGAAGGAAGGCAGTTACGTGAAACAACAGACGGGATTGGAACTGTAATGTAAGTTTTCTGAAAAGGTATTTTAAAAATATATAAAATCAGGCCATTACTGCTCTGCTGCATCAAGAAACCTAACATAAAGAATCTCATACATAGCATAACCATGCACTTATGTCTGCACCACAGAGTGGATCAGGGTACAATTATCCAGGAACAAGCAGCAGGGCTACCTCTAAAGCTGGAAGCAACCCTGTCATAGGACAGTGTAGTGCTATGCCCAAACATCTTAAAAAGGCAAACTTTATTACCATAGGTCTATGTTAGTGCCCAGCTGACACAACTATACCACTTGCAATCCAGCTACTGTCTCCATATGGTACTGCACTGGGCCATGTGCATATCAGAATAATATCAACAACACAGGCGATCACAAAGAAACTTATATAATGGGTACTTCTATAATGGGTACATATTAAAAAATTCATTAGTAAGATACTTCTCTGACAAAGACAAGTTTTTTCACATACCTTTGCAATCTTAAATAGGAACGCAAAAAGGTGTCTGAACCTGATGTCAGAACTGACGCAGATTAACTGTTAAGTACCAGAGCTAGCTAACAGTTTTGTTTGCACGCAGATACAGAACTGCGTAAATGCAAATCCAAACCAATATTGCAATACCTGTTTATTAAAAAAGATAAAAGCAATTAAAATACCCCCTTCATACAACAAATCAAAAAGTTCACTAGTTGGTAATGCATTAGGTTTTTTCTTGACTTCAGAATAATACTGAGTTAAGTGAAGGATTCTTGGTAATGGTGGTGTTGAAAAAAATTCTAGATATGGGCAAGCATTTCAGCTTAAAAAGTTTGTATGGAAAAAGTTATCAGTAGCATGTTTACAGTGCATGGTGAAAGAAGAACATAGGCAGGAGAGCTCTATGCTAGTTTATAATTTATTAAGGGCAGTACCAGCCAGACTGCTGGAAGGAGACAAGCATGCCTTAGGGTAATGTGCAACACAAAAAGGAACATTCTGCTTCCTGAAAGCCTTCAGTAGCAGGACCACACGAGATACATGGAAAGCGAAAGAATTACAAAGAGTTCAAATAACAGAGCTAAGTCTGACTAGCTCCTATCATCTCAAAATGTGAAAGTGACTGGCTGTAATGAAAAATATTCTTCAAAAGAAGTGTGAAGGGATGATGTCATCAGACTGTTTTTTTAATTAAAAAAAAAAAAAGACAGAGAAAAGAAAGCTTAAACCAGCCTTCTGTTGTAAGAAGCAGATGACAGCTTAACGAGTAACATCTTTCAATGGCTGGGTTTCAGAACGCTTCTACCTTACCTAGTTGGCCGCCATTCAGCCCCATGGTATACACTGCTTCCTTAGTCCATAGCACTGTATGGAATCTGCCTGCAGCCACTCCAATCACCATTCTACCTTTCAGGTTTTTTGCCTGAACCTAAGCACAAATCCAAAGTACATCTTAATATTAAGCAGCAACAGGTGAATTTCACATGTACAAACTTCTGACAACATTTAACTACTAAAGTCATTAAGAATGAAGCATTGGTATCAATCCACATACAGTCTAATAAGTCAGGATTATTTCAGAAGTTTGTCAAGTGGGGCACTATTGCACTAGTGACAAAAAGAAGTAAACTTTTTGCATTATCTAATTAGAACTAGAATGAAATCTCCTTAGGCTGTCTCCATATGTAAGAAATTGAACAAGACTGTACAGGACATGTGTAAGACAGCCAAAAGAAGACTCAGGTGCTGCAAAAGCATCACCTAAAAGCTTGTAAGTCCTAATGTCATAAACACATTGCAGAATACTATACTACTAATTCCACACTTCAAATTTAACTTGATTTTCCAGATCAAGATGATCAAGATCAAAGTAAATGCTGTGGATACATAGCTATCATTACACTATGAAGAGCATCCCATTGTACCCCAAAACACTATCCTGTTGCACTTTGGCCAATTACCCTTTCCTACTTTCATAACACTGGTAGTGCAATGTTATTCTACTCTAGATGAAGCTTCCTTTCAACAAAAGGTAATGGAACTCCTATGTACTTAAAAAAAAAAAAAAAAAAAATCAGAAAAAGTTATAGATTCAGCATAGAAATATAGTCAAACTGCTGATGCCCATTCTCTCTCTTCCCTGTCATTATTCTTCCCAAAGCATTATGACTCCAGAATCAACAGTACTTCCAGCAAAGGACACAGTCATCAAACCCTGAGATCCATCACCCAGTGATTCAAAAGGAGTAAAGAGCATGAATCTCATGTAATACATACCTATTGCTTTTATGCCATTTCAGCTACAGAACGATTTGGGGAAGAAAAGGGTTTTGGCAATTGTACCTTGTATCATACTTAGCACTATAAACTTTAGTACTGTTCAAGTTACAAACTAAGACATTTATCAGGACATAGGTAAGTATTTAAGATTGAGATGTATGATAACACAGAATCAAGATTTTATCTGAACTCACATTCAACTTTATTGTCCTGAAAAAGTTTAGAAGTTATTTCCACAATCTTCACACTTTACTTTCTGTTAAAAACCAACCAAACAAAGCAAACAAACAACCAAGCTTTGACTGATGTTATTTTTACCTGTCTAGGAACACTGCAGTTAGGAGGAGGAGGAAGAATACCCAATTGATGGAAAGTATTTAAACCAAACGTGTAAACATATCCATCTTCTGTTAAAACAACAGTATGATCCTTAGCTGCAGCTATCTGGGAGCACTGATGGCCAGTTAATCCTTCCACAAGTCTTGGGACCTGAACAACATCAACAAAAAAAAACCCAAAACAAAACCAAAACAAACAAAAAAAGGTTTATATTAACCAGTGGCCATCTATGAAACTAAAATTGCACCAAGAGAAAGTCATGACCAAATATTGAACTACTTAACTCTCCTTAACATACCACATGCCATACACTAAGACAAACTACTTTTGTTTAAAATGTGTCCTCTGCTATCAGGGGAGATAATTTTTAAACTACCTGCTCTGAAATCAGGTTGGAAACTGTATCTTCAAGACAGCTGGACAAATATTATGTCTTTTGTTTTTATTTTTAAATTACCATGAGCCATAGATATATCTCTCTCCAAAACATACGATAAACGTAAGAAAATTCCACAGAATAAGGAAGCAGTCCTGTATGTTTGACTTTTCATGCCCTAATGTGAGTTCTCCTTCATTCAGCTTGGTAACATCCCAATTTCAAAACAGCAATTTGCAAAAAATTCTTATTTCAAAGAATTACATTTTTTTACAAAGCATTAAAAAATTGAGCTCCAGTCTTCACTATAACATCCAGCAACATAATATCAAGTTCTACCAGACAGTTGATATTAGAAATTTTAAAAAATTATTGTGCTGCAAACTAAATGCACACTACCAGGTAGTGGGCACAAAATAAGATACTAAAGTCTAAGAAGTGTATTGTCATCATACCTTATTGTTTGGTCCTCGTTACTCCTCGAGGAGCATAGGGCTGCAACAACACTATGCCACCGAACCCGGTGGGATAGTGTTGTTGCAATTTCTGTAACAGATTTTGCTTTTTACATGATTAGGTTGTTAGCCCAAAACAAAACCCCCAACCTGGAGGGTCATCATACCTTAGTCTTCTCAAATTTTGTTTTTGCATATTGCAATGATGTATTATTTAAATGAAAATGACAAGTGAGTTTTCACTTAAAAGCTGTGCAAGTCTTGTAAGAACCAACCGCACCATCGCTTTTCATGTCACTCCAGCTCCACTGTACTGCTGTTTCCTTTGTGCCAGCCTTAACACTCATCAGATGGAATCACAAACCTATTTAACAAGCCAGCCCAGCCAAAAACCACTGCTTCCACTTATCTGGCATCAGTCAGCCTTTAAAACAACTTGGCCAGAACACAGAAGTTTGACAACAGTATGAAGCTATCTTAAATTAAAATATATTTAAATGCATATTCTTCTGCTCTCTGCCACTTCACTAGTAGCACTGCAGAGGGTTTTCTCCCTGTTATTTAGTGGGGAGCAAGGGAGTTTGAAATCAACAGCAAACTGGTTTGGAAAGTACACTCACAGAAACGAATTAATTTTTTAGACTTGCTGTTTGAAATAAAAGAAACATCATGTTAGACTACACAAGATAGCATAAGATAGAATACCAGGCATGTTTGTTCATCACCATGACCCAAGCGTCCTCCTTGTCCATGTCCACATGTATAAACTTGGCCTTTGTGGGAAAGGAACACAGAGTGGAATTTGCAGAGTACTACCTGAAAGAAAAAGGGCAAAAAAAGGGGTGGGGAGAAGGCAGTACAGGACAAATTAATTTTCTTGGATAATCTGAAAACACCCGCCAAAACTGCTTTGTAGAGGTTCAGCTTTAATAAAGATCTGTTCGTGCAAATATGAGTAAGATACTAGCATTAAAGCACAGCACTGCCAAATCAAGCCACAAGGAACACAAGGTATTTGCTTTAAATTTATTATGTACTGCCTTTACCTACTTGAAGAGGCCTACAGTTTGTATTTATTAAAATATAGCAGCAAGAATATAATACAGCAAGCCTACTCTAGTACTCCTCAGCTGCTCTAAGCTGCTTGCCACATAAATAGAAACTGCTTACTGAGAAATAACCAGGAAGAAAGAAAAAGACATGGAGGGGTGAGGGAACAAAATACCAAAACCAAACACAACAAAAAACCCACAGACCCATCTTTTTTTTTTTTTTCCATATAAATTTTCAAAACTTGGTAACAACCTTGATACTAGTTCCCCCTCACACACCCCTTTAAGTTCACCAAGAAAAGGTGCTGTTGTGGTTTAACCCAGCAGGCAGCAAAAACAACTACATAGCTGCTTGCTCGCTCACTCCCCACCTCCCCTGTGGGATGGGGGAGAGCATTGGGGCGAAAAATAAGTAAAACTCATGGGTTGAGATAAATACAGTTTAATAGGACAGAAAAGGAAGGTAATAATTAATAATAATAAAATTATATACAAAACAAGTGATGCACAGCACAACCGCTCACCATCCAGAGACCACCAATGCCCAGCTAGTTCCCGAGCCACAGTCTAAACCCCTGACCAGCTTCCCCCAAGTTATATACTGAGCATGATGTCATATGGTATGGAATATCCCAGTTTGGGTCAGTTGTCCTGGCTGTGTCCTCTCCCAGCTTCTTGTGGGCCCCCAGCCTCCTCGCTGGTGGGGCACTACAAGAAATGAGAAGTCCTTGACTTGGTATAAACATTGCCTAGCAGCAACCAAAGTATCAGTATGTTATCAACGTTATTCTCATCCTAAATCCTAAACACAGCACTATACCTGTGACTAGGAAGAAAATTAACCTAGCAGAAATCAGGGCAGGTACCTATGTAAAACATTAAGAATACCTGTTTGATATACACGCCATTCCGAGGAAAAAGGTCCACCAATTCAGGATGATGTTTACCCTGTTGACCACCATGACCCAAAGTAAAATTTATATTGTTTCCCCAGGTGTAGACTTCCATGGGATCTGCAATGAAAAAAAAATTCTCTGTGCACCTTGTAAAATTAGCAGTCTTGTGCATACTGACTTTGAAAAGCAACTCCTGTTGTTTCTATTTAAAATCTGCAGAGGAAAGCTGCTTTTTACCTAAAATTGAACTTTAAAAATATTTATTCTTATGAGAATTATGGTGCTATCACAAAATATTTTAACAATAATGTACAATGATCAACATTACTTATATATATTTTCCAGTTGCAGAAAATGCAAACATTCCTCAGCAGCAGATTTGTTATGTTTTCAGAAGACAACTAGTACTACCTTAAGTTATACATGCTTTGCTTCAATTCAGTAAAAAGTCTTTCCCAAAAAACTATTACACTGTCATGTAGGAAAATCATAAACACTTTCAAATCAGAGGTGTGGCCAAAAACTAACACTTTATATTCTTTAAATAACCTCTCAGTTACAGTAATATCTGAACACTATTTTCTGATGAGTAAAAAACTGAAATCAATGTATATTTGATCATGTTGCACCACTATTAAGATGACTGAAGAATTTTAACATATTTTACAATATATTTTAACATATTTTACTCAGGATTTGTGTAACCAAAATTAATTAAACTGGTTACAAGCTGAAAAGAACAAATTTCACTGTACAACAAGACTGAACTTGGGACATGGAGAAAAGTGGAAAGAAGAGGAGTAGAAAAGCATAAAAAAGCATAAAAATAAATAAAAGCTACTGGAAAAACTGTTACCCTGTTAAAGAAAAACTTGTGTGCTCAGAGTTATTCTCACATACTCATTTCCTATTTGGAGAAATTGTCTTTAGAGTGACTGTAACTAGCTTATATCAAGCTATCTTGTCTAAAAAATATTTAGAAGATTCAAGAACATATTCCTCCTCTTTTCACAAAATACACAGAAGTGATGTAAGCTACTCTATCTATCTAAGACACTGAAGTCTCTCTGACAACTTGAATTGAGATAAAAGAGAAAAAATCAGATTAATTGAGGTTGAAAGACACCTCCGGAGATCATCTAGTCCAATACCTTTGCTCAAGCAGGATCAGCTACAGCAGGTTGCTCAGGACCATGTTCTCTCAGGGTCTGAGTATCTCCCAGGATGGAGTCTCCACAACCTCTTTGGGTTACCTATTACATCACTTGCTTTTTATTTTTTTCCACCTCTAAGTCAGTCACTATTCCTTCATTTTTGCTACACATGTGCGTCCTGCGCCTACTGCCAAGATTCTGCACCTGCTCTTATGATATTAGTGACTTCATATCTTCAGCTATCTCATAACTTACACCATCCTAATTAGAAACAGAAAAAAATTGTCTACTCTGGTACACACATCAATACATTGTTGAAACATATCTCCTTGTAAAATACAACTGAAGTTATTTGATTTCCTACCAGTTTTCTTGAAGACCACATGGATTGGCCTATCTTTCATCACGAGATCCAGGGCTGATAAGCCTTCTTTATCCTGAATGTACAGACTAACGCCATGCTGAAAAAGGAGAGGAGGTGAAGAGAAGAACAGATGTTAATTTTAACTCCACAGCTTAAAGTAAGCCGGGTAAACATTTAAGAAGCTAAACAAATATTTAATTGAAGTTTAATATTGATAACGAAAATCTTCAGATTCAAGTAAATTAGAAGCAAATCTGAAAAAAAAAAAAACCAACAGTGCAATCCTGTTCAGCCATGTGTACATCACGTTGCTCTATTAACTGGGATTTTACTGTATGAATGCTTATTGAGTAATAAGATGTAATCAGTGAAACACAAAGGAAACACAGTTAAAGATAAAGCACTGCCATCTAGGAAGGGCAAATATTTACAAAAAATGAATTTACCAACTTCAAAGAACACATTTTCTTGTGTTGGGATGTTTACAGAATCAGTTTTGACTAGCTAGAAATGTGAGAAAATTAAAAAACCTACTGTGGCTTTGAAAACAAGCAGGGAACAGTTGCTGAGAAAAGGCAAGAGGACACAAACAGGCAGACAAGACAGCAGCAGGGAAGCTTCAGAAGCACAAAGCATGAACAGGTCATTGCTTTAGAACTCAGAAAGAAGTAAATATTCCCTGTAAATACCATTTTCTCAATACAAAAAAGTGCTGCTACACCAGCACTGGTTTTAAGGAATTCAAGTGTCATCAGCCACATCCCTGAAGGGAAGAATTGCAGGTGTCCCCCAGCAGAACCTAATAGACATCACAGCTGTACCTATGTACCACAGCTCATGGCTAATAGAAAAGAAAATCTTACTGCATCTCACACATAAGAGGTAAACACATGAAATACAAAAATCAAGGGAGCACAATTCATTCAAGCATGACAGAAGGAGAGCTGGCCACATCTACAGGAGCGATTTTAACTTGTAATTTTATTTAGAAAAACCAAAGCCAAAAGAACAACATACATTCTCCAAATCATAAAGGCAACCCTACTAGCAACAGCACCAGTATTAATTCACTATATAACAGAAAGAGCAACCTATTTTTATGATTTAACAGGTAGCTGGACATTCTCCTCTTTGGCATAAGTCATTTACAAGCAGAACAGAGGCTGCAGTGATATTCACGTGGTCTGAATTTGTAAAAACAAACCCCAATTGCTAAGTGGCAAAACTTGTAGTTACACAGTCTGAGAATAAGCCATGACTGCCTCCAGCCCACAACGGAAGTCTGTCATCCACACCAGCCGAGTACCCCAGGGATTGATACTGAGGCCAGTACTGTTTAATATCTTCATTAATGACCTGGATGACAGGACAGAGTGCACCCTCAGCAAGGCTGATGATGATACAAGACCAGGAGGAGCAGCTGATAAGCCAGAGGGTTGTGCTGCCATTCAGAGGGAACCTGACAGGCTGGAGCAATGGCCTGAGAATCCTCACCAAGTTCAACAAAGGGAAATGCAAATCCTGACCCTAGGGAGGAGCATCCCAGTGTACCAGTACAGCTGGAGGCTGACTGGCTGGAAAGCAGATTGGCAGAAAAGGACCTGGGGCTTCTGGTGGATAACCACTTAGTTGACCACAAGCCAGCAACGCGTCCTCACAGCTAAGAATGGTGAAAGCATCCAGGGCTGCATGAGGGAGCATTGCCAGCAGGCATTATTCAGTACTAGCGAGCCACATCTGGAGTGCTGGGTTCAGGTCTGGACTCCCCAGTACAAGGCAGACATGGACATACAGAAGCAAGTCCAGCAAAAGACAATGAAAATAGTGACTGAGGCATCTGACATAAAAGCATAGGTCGAGAGAGATGGGATGCTTAGCAGAGAGAAGGTTGAAGGGAAGAGGAAGGACATGTTTTATCAATGTGTATCATAAATACCTAATTGGAGGCAGGGGGTGGGGATCCCAGTGATAACCAGTGTCAGGACAAGTGACAATGGGCACAATTTGAAATATAATTCTGTTCAAACCTAAAACCCATTTTTACTGGACTAGCATTAAAAGACAGGAATATAGGAGACGTTTGAGTCTGCATTCCTGGAGACATTCAAAATCCAGCTGGACACAGACCTGGGCAACCTGCTCTAGTTGACCTTGCTTGAGCATGGGGTTTGGACTAGACAATCTTCAGAGATCTCTTTCTAGCTCAGCTATTTCATAATTCTATTCTATAATCCCTTCCTGTTTGTTGCTATAATACCTTTCTACAATGCAGTACAGCAGAGAGACTTAAGGAAATGGGAGGCAGAGCACTCTCCATGAGCTGTTTCATTCTGCTGCTTAGAGGAGTATCAGAAGAGCTAGCTATCAGAAAAAAACTCACTCATTTACACAACTGATAGAAAAGTAAGTGTGGGGAAACCTGTATAGGCCTCCTGTAAGCAAATATCAAAGACAAAGATATACACACACACACACACTAGAGGACTAAATACTTTTTCATACATCCCATTCACAGTTTCCAGTTTTCTAGAGAACACAATCATGCACAATTCTCACACAAACACCTACTTTTGCAAAGTTTAATGAAAACTTCCTCACTATGTAAGGGTACAGGACAGGAAATCCATATGTAACAGTTACCAGATCATCAAGAATTAAAAACTACTGGATCTACAACCATTTTGCTTAAACTGCTTGTTGAAAGCAGAGTTTAATGCTTACAAACGGCTAGTCACTGCAATTTAAAAAGGCTGAACTCAAAATTAAAAATTCTCTGCCTTAAAAGGTTTGCTGTTAAGTAACCCTGAACCACAAATATTTCATTTTCTCACGTGGTTAAAGTGACCCTGAACATCCCAACTCTTCCCTTTGCTGTAGCTGGCACAGGAGGAACAGAAGAGTACTCAAAAAATACACACAACTTGCTAAGTGATTGGGAAGAAACAGCAATTGCAAGAAAGGAATGAAGGGGACTGAGCAAAAGCCCTGGTTAAAATATGAATGAAATGGGGATTCACTTAATAAAATGCTCCATATCTCAAAGTGCTTATCTCTCAAATGTAAGATTAATTTCTAATTATAATTCCATTTAAGCTTTTATTATTTTATGTTCTCTAAAACGAAATTGTTGTAAGTACTGAAGAGTCTATTTTTAGAGTGTCTTGCGTCAGACCACTCTCCACTTTTAAGATCCTGACCCTGGTATGATCCACACAAACCAGTCTTCAGAGAAGTCCACAATTAATTAGGGATCCTTACTCAGTGGTGATTACTGCAGGGGTGAAGGCAGACATCTTTTATGAACACACAGACAACTTTCAAGTAAATCAATGCACTGCGATCTAAACACAGTATTAAGATAACTTGCTTTCAGGCAAGTTTGAAAACCCACTTTTACATACTGAATACAATGCTAAAATTGTAGATACCAAGGAAAACTACAATTGTAAATAACTCACCTTCAGTAATGACAAAACACAATCAATGTATCCATAAAATATACTTCTGTGCAAAGCTGTCCATCCAGATTCTTTGTCTTTCGCCAAGAGATCTACTCCTTTGGTCTCAGCCAACCAGTCTAGCACACCTTTTTTGCCACAGGACGAAGCAAGATGTATAACGTTTCTACCAAAGGCATCTTTTATAGTTGCAGCATTATAGCAGTAAGAAGAGAGAAAGGCCTTGATCTGGCCTTCACTTCCTCTGGTTACCACAGAAATAACATCCAAAGCATGCTGTAGAGATCGACACTTTGAAGTGCAGTCTGGCATGAGAGAACTCATCTTCACTTCCAAAGCTGCTCCTGTCCTTAAGGGGAACAACCCTTAAGTGTATCAAGGCACTCTAATTCAGTACACAACACAGTGCCTTAAGAAATTTGTAATTCCAAGGATGTAAATCCAGTCTTATTGAGCTGCCATTAGAAATCTTTGTACTGCTATGTTTGGCACTTGATCCAAATAAATATTTATAAATATATATTTTTAGAAGTCTTACTTCACCATCTTATATAACAAATATTCTTGTCCATAGAAAATTCCAAGAGTGAACTACCTCAGGTGTGGAGAGGGGGATTCCCCCTCCACACTACCTTATTCTTCTAAAACTCCATAATTGCAAGGGAGACCTGAAAGAGAACAAACCAGAACAGATTAGTAAACAAAAAATGCTTTTCCCCAGCAACTGTACCAATTTAAATGCATAACAAACTAGCACTTGCAAGTACAGGAGCAACGTGCCAAGGGTTAACTGACCTGCCCCATGTCATCTGAGCTTATATTCAGACATTCAGTCAGTTTAAAAAGCCATGACTCCCTTCCCCACCCCAGCCTCTAAAGGCACCTCCTCCCTTTTTTTGACATAACTCTTTGAGGCTACACGGTGAACTGGATCCAAAAAAGTATTTTACTTTTCCAGCCTTAGGGTCCTCAGGACCCCGATAGTTTACTGTCTACTCATATCACTACTTTGTGATCAGAAAGCAAGAACTGAACTAAGAAACTGTTGGAGGGGGACGGGACAAAACCACAAAAACCACCCACCAAAAAATCCCCACAGCTGTTGAGCACACCTTGGCTAACAGAAGCTCTGGCAGTCACACCCAGAAGGTGGGAGGGACCACCACAGTTTCCCTTAACCACTGCAGAAAAAGGATTATGCTCCACTTTCTTTCCCCTGAATGTCTAACCATCTCCCTACTAAGTCTCTCCTGCAGAATCAACAGGAGGGCTCCTCTCCACCAATCCCAGAGGCACTGACGAAGGTGAGAGGAATGATGGCAATAGAGCAAAGAAAAGCAACTTGTACAAGAGATGTGAATTCAGGTTGTTAGCACTCATGCAGGGCTAAGGTCTAAAGCTCCTAAAATAGGCAGGGAGAAGTGAAGGTCTAGGTTGGAAGGGGTGAGAGAAGAAGAAGAAGGAAAAGGAGGCAAAGATACAAATTCTTCATGAAAAGTAGTATTCACAGGCTGGGGCATACAGCATTTCTGTGTATCTATGCATACTTATGTTCAGCATATCCATCTTTCTCTGGCATCCACTTTCTCAAAAGCAAAGAAGGCCCGACAGAAGCACTCATCTAGCACTCAGTCATGTGCTACACTCCTTGATGTTTTTGCTTGCTATGCAAACTGTATTTTAAAGTTGCTCTACCCATGAGTAAAATACTCCAAAAGAAGCTGGACAATACCGTCATGAAAGCTGAATAAATAAAACTAAAAATGTTAACAAATCCTTGGGGCGGGGGGGGAGGGACAACACATGACATGATGACACAAACACAAAACAAACAAATAAACCTCACCCTGCTATCTTTCCAGCTCAGCAATCGTAATAAATGTGCACACCCCACTCCCCTCAAAAAAAACCCATTGAGCTTAGCTTTCATTGCTTTTCAGGCACTGAATGTATAACCATATTTTGTTAATGTCTCGGTCTGCAGATGCATGTCAGGGAAAGATGATTTTGTCTGGAAAACAGAAAACACAGTCGTCCTCCTATTTCAAGAATTATGGCAAGACTGCCACCAAGCTGAAAGCAATCAGTTTAGAGCAAACACTCATAATGGAATCTAAACTTTTGAAAAAGAAAAAAATTTCTAATCCAAGAGCATTCATTTAAACATCTCATGACAAAGCCTTCAACAATTTTTTTTCCACCTCATTCAGAAGGGATTAAATACTTGGCATGGAAATCTACAGATCAAAAGTTGTTCAGTATGTACCTTCAAAACAATTTCAAACGGCAGGCAAATGAATAAAAAAAAAAAGTAGTTTTTACTCACTACAGTATAGTCCCTCATCCCTGACCAGGAGTAACATTCAGAAATATTTCAGAGGCCAAAATTGACCACAGCTGTTTAGCTTACATTTGTCACAGCAAGCTTCAGTTCACTATACAAAGCATTTTACAACCAACATACAAAATTTTGCAGTAACAAAGGTAGTTTAACCTATACCTGTGTGGACTCTTCTCCTTTCACCTCCTCTAAAGCCTCAGACTATAAAGAAAAGTGAATCACTATCACAAGCTTGAAAAAAAGCCCCAGTTTCAAGAACACAGCCTGACTTGCGGCTCCAAGGAATCAGTGTGTGACAGGTGAGTGCTATCAGCAAACTCAGATTGCATCAAATGCCCTTCTAAATAGTAATCATTTAAAAAAAAAAAAAAAAGTATTTGGAGATCTACAGGAAAAACATCGTAAGTGCTATTATTATCAAACAAATTTTTCACATTTCATCAATATGCCACTAGGCAATGAAATTATGCTGTGGAAGAAGTATGAATTTGAGACATGCCTTGTAAAGCGTATCTTAAATGTTAAGACATTGCTATTAGTGTTGTAAATAAAGTAAAAATAAAAAGAACATAAAGAAAAATTACTCAGGGGAGTCACAGACTAATCTGTTAGGTAAACTGGCATGAAATGGCATCACCACCCAAGGATGCAGTCCTGCCATGCCCTGTGCCATACCTTGCCTTGTGCAGATACACACCTATTTAAGACACTGGATTGCATGAGAAAATGATTCAGAAGGAAGTAAATTCTGGTTCCAAAGAAACTTGTGCCACTACAAGAAAGGAAAAGAGAGGCCAGAGAAAAACTTCTTTAAAGCACCTGGGCTCTAGCTTCACCAAACGCCAAAACACTGTGAAGAACACACCGCACATTAAAAGTATAAAAGTCTGCTACTAGATAGAAATACAACCCTACCTATCTCACACAAACTCCATTATGGTGACATTTACTGCAGCTATGTGAAATCTGACTCTGCTGAATTATTTCTTCTTAACTCATTCTAACTCAGCCCTCCTTTACTATAAACATTACAACACCAGATACTATATTGGTACACTGATGTATACACCTTGAGTTTCGAGACAGAAGGCTGCAGATCAAGTTTTCACCCCTCCACAATAAAGACTGACACACCAGTAACACAGACTATCATGTTATTACAACATCTGAAAAGGGTTAATAATCAGATCTATTTTTAAATACAAAGTAGGTCCTTAACTGAAACCTTAAAACTTTAAAATTGTGAATTGATGCTCATGTCTGTATGAAAGTCTTTGTGCTATCCAAATGCTTACTTCTAGTACATGGAGCCCCAGCTGAATGATCAGCACCTAAAATAAGCACAAAATAGGAACAGCACCAGCATTTTTTAAACTTTGAATTAAAATGTCTAGAATATGGTGCCCTTTTGATTATGTGTCTCTGGTTTTATTTGCAGATACTTCTGTAGGCTTCAGCACTAATCATATTCATGCTATAATACCAGTGTCTTCCTAATGCTGTAATTATTAAAAGACATAAATAGCTAAATAAGATTATAATCTTTTAAACATTTGTATGATGCAGTAGGTCAAATTTATAATTCAAATTATTTTTAAAAATTATTCCTAATTAAGACTTTCATTATAGGAAAAAAAGGCACAAAAAATGGAGGAATTGGAGCAGTATTCAGAGAATCCCAAAGATGTTTTATTTCAGCAGCAAGCAGGTCTCTAAATTTTCCCTTAGAGACATGAGCTACTTATTATACATGTTCACAGCCCAGAAAAATTTAAAAGACTACAGCCACCTTGGAAGCAATTCCTAAGAAGCAAGAAAGCGTTTGTGGTATGTTGCCTCCTGGAAGTGAGTAGGTAAAGCCCTCTCACTCAGCACTTCCCCTCCAAGGAGGAGTGTGTCAGAAGTGTCATCTGACCTTACAGAGTCAGAACTCCTACAGCTGAAAAAGCAGCTTTCTACCTAGTGTGTCTAACTGAAAACTATCTGTTTCTTTCCAGAAGTCACTACAAATAGGCAAAGATTTGGCACTTTTTTTGCTAAAAAGTCTAAAATCAAAGCTGTTATACCTCTCGAGTACGAAATTAGCTAAGATTCTACACATGTAAGACTAAGCTAACAGATACCTTTAATGACTAAGGATAATGATGGTAGATTTCATTTCCTGCAAACAGCAGAGGGCAGATACGCAGACTCGGTATTTTGGTCAATCGTTGGGAAAAACAGAGTTGGCAGAAGCTTCCCATTGTGGAGTTCCATAAATACTCCACCTATCAAAGCTGCTTACAAGGTACTTCTAGTGGGTTAGTGGTCTTCAAGTCCAAGGGTTCTGTTTACCTATTTTTGTTATCCAAGATGCTTCCCAGAATAGATAAAAATTATTTAATCAGTTGCATTCTGGTAACATGAAATCTCACAAAAATTAAGCCAGAAGAAAGAGATGACAATACCAAGGCAGTTTTAGGACCACCTACTACCTATCTGTTTCTGAGTCACTATCTTTCAGAAGACAAACCCAGTGAAGGCAGAGCATATTCAGCACGAATCTAGAACACTAATATTTAGCACGGAGGCATCACTACTGGATGAAGGAAAATACCAGACTGCTCGTTTCCACATCTGTAGGATCATGTTTGCCATCAACACATTCTCAATTTTCTTTTTTTTCTAGAAAGTATTTCCACAGAGGTGTGCTCTTGGCCTAAAGGTACAAGGGTGCTATCAGAAGAGAACCAGCAACCAACTCCTACCACGTGACTGGATGCCAGAAACATATATTGAAACTGCCAATCTGGGAGGCACACATTTGACACTACAATTCACATCTGTGGTCATTCAGATTCTTCCTGATGAAAGCCTTATACTCAGAATTAGATCTAGCAAAATTTGGCTAACATGGATGCAGCTAACAGTACCAAGGCAGTGATTAGTAACTGCTATTGTGGGTTTTTTGGTCTTAATAGCACAAGAGACAATGGCCCTGGCATGGAAGTGAATGAGAAAACAGAAGAGACTCACATAGTTCGAATTCAGTGTCACTTTAAGTCAGATTGCTGGTTTTGCATCTTCCATGTGCACCGAAGTAATTCCATTGTCAAATTAGAGACATGGCCTTGAAACCCAGCTTTAGGCTGCTTTACTAAGAGCATATTTCTCAAGACCTTATTTGATCTTTAAACTGGCATAGCCTTATTCCACTCACTATTCGTCTGTTGTTTGGGATTTTTTTAAATTTATTTTTTAAGTGCTACTTATTTTTTTCTGAATATCAGTCACATCTAGGATGCACTTGGTGAAAAACTACCTAGTATTTGGCTATCCTAAAATGAAAGTAAATAATGGTTTCTATTTTCCATATAAAAGAAGCCTAGAGTTTTTCTTGTCAATCCTAACATACCTCCTTTAAAAAAAAAAAGTGTAAATAATATGGCTATTAAGAAGGTGCAAGATTGATTTGCTCTTCCTTTTGATAATAACTTGCTAAATGAAGATATGACTGACAATATGCACTTCAGGAAGGTTAAGTCCATTCTTATAAAGGGCACTGTGAGTTCTTAAAGATGTCCAGGTTTGAGTGGAAGGGGGCTTGTTTTTTAAACAAGCATGCTGACATTTAATAATATTCTCCAAGTTGGTCCACTAACACTTGTTTCATAACATCACAAAAGACCTGTAACCATAACAGCATGGAAATCCTGAAAATATTTGTACCCAAAACAAACTTCACCATGCAGACTACTTGATTAGTAAGCTACTAAAAAAAAAAATAAAATTAAAAAAAATCTAAACTTACAGAATTATAGCCATGGGAATTTGCTATCACGTTACTGATTTTCCAAGATTTTGTATTGACCTACTATTACCTAAAAGCAACTTCCACTAATACATATCAAAGTTGAATCTGACAAAAATGACTAGCAAATTGAAGCTGGGTTGTAATATAATAAATGTAGCACTGGCATTAAGCAACATATCCTCAAGGAAACATAAATGAATTCCTAGATAAATAACAGCAAACACACCCTTCAGCTACAAGCAGCACATTATCCAAGGCTTTTAAGAACAGCTAGACTACTAATGTCTACTCAGGAGATTACATATCCACAGATAGTTTAACCTGTTCAGAAACTCCCTGCACTTTTATTGAAGTCTGGGCATAAATCTAGGCTTTTCAACCTCTTGAACAATATTATCTGAATACACAATATATTTTAGC
>VXBL01008731.1:961398-989783 GCA_013400195.1 Aramus guarauna
GGTAAATCAAGCTATGCAGCACCTTAGAGGGGTTTGGCAGTCAGAAATTCCCACACAATCTCTTTTTAAAAAAGTAGCTGCTTCTCCACTATATTACAGGAGCACTGCAATATAAGGCACAGAAAGCAAGGGTTCTGTTCTTTTCAACACACAAAACATCAGGTAGAGCGCTGTCGCTAGTGCAGATACCAAGTTTTAAGAGAAGCAGGTAAGTAGAAGAAAGCTTTGGAAAGAGCAACTAGAATTCAAAAGATTTACAAAACAACCTGTGAGTACAGGCTGAGCAAACTGGATCTATTTTCTCCTTCAGCTGCATTTTCTACTGACCACACACACCCTTTGAATAAGGCAGCTGTTTATATAGAGAAGAAAAATCAAAACTCTAGTCCATTTTACCCTGACAATGGGATAAGTAGTCGTTTGTTTAAATATCATAAAAGATTAAGATTATGTATCAGGAACCACTTTCAAATGATAAACTGAATGCTAATGAGGTACTCTCAAAATGGGCTATTCAACAAGCAACTTGTTCAAGTTTTAAATAAATGTGACCCATCTAGAAGTAAAGCTATGGAGGAAAACCAACTTGCTTTAAAGAATATCACGTTCCACCATGCCTGCTATGTCTCCTGGGCCATGGCAGATCCAAGCTGCTTCATTTATTGGGCCGGGGCCACTGTGCCACTGCTTGGCACTGGTGACCTTTAGAGTTTCTCTCCTGACTTTCTACAGCTTCCACCTTTCACAGTGACAACACCATAATCCTTATCAGGATGAGACATTCAGTCATCCAGCAACTCTAATCCATTTGCTCCTAACACTGCTAACAAGCACTACCAATTAAAGGCAGACACGTCTGTCAAAAAAAACACCAAAGTACCATTGGTAGCTAAATTCAGCTACAACACGTCAGAGCAGATCTATTAGGAATCATAGTACATAAACAGTAAACTGTGAAATACTGTGCTTGGCTTACCTAGAAATAGTCAAAACTACTTATGTTTAATAACTTAATACTATCAGTAAAAATAAAACATACAGAAAGTGGTATATACAAAAGTACAGTGCAGGCAGTTATAGGCATTTCCACAATACACTGGGACCTTGCTCTAGATCTTCAGGTTATCCGTATCAATGAAAAATAAGTCAAGAACAAGGAACCACAAACATGTTCCAGAATTTCACCATACTACCTCAGATAACTGCATCAAGCCTTAGGAAGAGCTGACTTCTGAATGAACTCTGAACTTTTGGTACAGTATTATTAAAGAGTACCCATATCAAATGTTATTAGGTGATTTTTTTTTTTATTTTATTTTTTTTTGTAAACCACAGATTGTAGTTAGTTTCCGTTAAGACAGACAATTACACTGACCATGTCAGCAAAAAAAAAGGGCTGGATTTCAGAGATCAGGTGGTCGGCCCCTAAGACGACTGCACGGAAATATCCTTTTAAGTCAACAACGAAATTTCAGCTCTCTGGTGCCTACGCTGCTGCTCAAAGCCAGGAGCACTGCGAGCTGCTACCAAAAGCCCACGACAAGTATCACCAAGAAGGCCAGAAACACGACAGGCTTCCCGGGAATCTCTAGCTAAGAAAACCTGGCAGAGGCTGCTGCCGGTGCCAAGGAGGGGAAGGTCTGAGGCGTTTCAAAGAGGCAGCCACAGGCCAGGGCCAGGCAGCGGGGGAAGGGGGCCGTTTTGACTCTCACTACACATGTCCACGTAGCCGGGAAGCTACGAGCGACACAAGAGACTTATCAAAGCGGGCGGCAGAGCCACTTTTCTTCCGCCTCGAAGCCGGTCCCCTCCCATCCTACGTGGCCGGCTGCCCTTTACCCCCCCCGGCTCTTCTGCCTGGGGCTCTCCCCATTCCTAGAGCCCCCCACCGCCCCGTCCCGTGCCCTCCGGCAGGGCCAGCCGTGGCACTGCCCCTCCCCCAGGCCCGGCTCCCCCTCCGGACACATCAGCAGGTCGCGGCCCGCCCCTCACCAGTCGCTAGATGAATGGACTCGGGCGGGCAGGGCGGGACGCGCGCTGGGAAGCGCGGGAGCTCATCCTCAGTGACACCGGGGCAGGGTCAGGCTGCTGCGGCTACCGCGACACCTCAGGCGGCGACAGTGACACCGACAGCCAGTGCCAGCACCTCACAGCGGGGCGTCAGGACAGCAACCGCCGCACCCCCCAAAGAAGCAATCAGTCGATTGGCCGCGGCGCCGCGGAACCTCGCACGCCGATTGGCTGCGACTTCCGCTTCGGCTCCGCCCCCTACAGCGGAGCCCGGATTGACTGACAGACCGGATCAGGTGGCGGAAGGCGTGCGAGGGGGCGGGGCGGGCCTAGTGGGCGGGGCCTGCCATGACGGGCTGTGCCGCGGTGTGCAAGGGTTAAATCAAAATGGCCGCCCAGGTGTGAGGGGCGGGCGGTGTAGGTGGTGAGCGGGGAAGGGGCTGGCAATAACGGGGGCAGAGCAGGTGGAAAGGAGAAAGCTGAGATGTTTCAGTGCTCTTGTTCTGTCAGCCTTAGCGAGGGAAGCAGCGTGGCCGGCTGTGAAGGAGGGGGATGGGTTTCTGGTAAGGCAACACCTCTGTGGGAGGGCTCCAAAGGAGATAGTTAAATAACCGGCCTGCAGAGCTCTAGAAAACAACGAAGTGAGAGAACGCATTGAGAAGGCTGTGTTGAGGCAGATTGTCTTAAATCAATGTCATTTATCTCTCTGGCAGAGCAGGTGGCCTAATAGGATACTGCTTGATTTTTATGAGGCTTTTGACACTAACTCATAAGCAGTCTCCTAAGTAAATGGTATGTGCAGAAGGATTTGAAAAACCTGTTCTTGTAATTACCTACGGTTCACTTAATGTGTGTTACAGGTAAACTCCATGAGGGCTCAATTAAATTTTGCTTTTTCATTGATGCCTTTGTCACTGGAGTTTGGGAATGAAGAAAGCTCCTTAACACCAATTTAGCATTAAGAAGCAGGCATTTCCTTTTATTGCAGCACTGTGTGTCAGGAGGATCCTCTCATCAGGCACCCCTATTGTTGGTTCTCTTGTCATATTTATACACAAATGTTATGAAGATTACAAAGTGGTACACTCCCTGTTACAGTAATTGGTTTGTATTTCTTTGTCTAGTGTGCAAACTAGAACACATGCTCAGTTCCTTTCTCTGCCTCTATCTTTTGAGTAGGTGGTATAATTTGGGTAGGGGGCTTATGGGTTGGTGGTTGTGGGGACCCTGGCCCAAATTACCTTTCCCCTAGTTTCTCAATACTTCGGTGTTGGTAATCGTTCGCTATATGCCACAGGGAGATAAGGATGCTCCTGGAGGCAATTAGTGTCCTCCCTTTCTGAAAAGTATGTGCATAAGGACCTTGAAGTGTCTTGTAGCTCCTTTTTATCATGATGTGTAGCAGGTGCTCATTCTAAGAATCGTTAGCCTTCTACCTAAAGTAACAATGGATAGTTTCTTACCACATATAAGTAGGCCTTTGTTACAGGTCTATCTTTTTTGCTACACCTTGGATGATGTAATAGGTGGCACAGATTACAGATTAATATGGAATGGGATTAGAGTGTAACATTTTAGACTGGGAAACTAGGAACCAAGACAAGCAGTTACCTAATGTAAAATACAGACTAAAAAAGTCACACATCACTTTTTCCAACATATGGAAATATATTAATGGTGTATTAATGTCAGGGGTCAGAGCTTCTATGTATTTCTTTAAAGCCACAGTTTTATCCCCTGTGTGGTGCAAGCATTAAAAGATTTTAAAAACAACCTAGCTATTTTTTTAAACAACAAAACATTTGAAGTTGAAAAAAACTTATGTGTGTTCTTCAGCAGCAGTTCACTTTGAGGAAGATTGAGAAGAAGTAGCACATAGGTGAATCTCAAGCATTTTTACCTGTGCCATCTGACCCAGTTAATATGAATTGTGCAAGCTGCTTTCTGTATTTCACTGTATAAATGTTTAGTTCGCCAGCAGTCACTCACCACTGTAACTAACCCTGCATGCCATGTGAAATTTATTTATGCATTCTTTTCCTAGTGATAGTTTCTGCTTCAGTCCTAAGCATACCTCAAAGGTGGCCTTGCTCCAAATATGCTGCCAGCTGGCCTAAGAATGGTAATGACCATCTGGGGAGATAAGGAGGTCCAAATACAGCTGAAGTCAGTCATGAACAATGCTTTGTTGTACAATAATGAATTCAACTGAATAGCTGGGACAGGCATTCTTTCGAGGGGTAAACAGCACAGTGGAAAGATCAAGAGACTTAAAGTAGAACAAGTCCCAAGACAACATGAATAGATTCTAGACAAGAAAAATAATTTCTAAGAAGCTGGGCTGCCCCTCAGGTCTTTCATACAAAATACTACTGTAAAGAATAGAAAACTACAGCAAGGACACAGAAAAGTTGGAAAATAATACTGAGTCATGAATAGGACCTGATGGAGTTTGAGTCAGCCAAAACCTTGACAGAATAACCACAAGCAATGGGTTTCTGTGCAAGAGTCTGATCTCCTTTGCAGAGCTTCTAATATAAAAAGAAATCCCTGGAAATATACCTTTACCATCTAAGTTTCCCTTCCCTCATGCAACAGTTTGGACCAGTAAAAATACTAGGGTCTGGGGTTTTCCTGTTCTTCATTGGGTCCTTTCTTTGTGTGCTTCTTATCTCTACAGTTATTGCCTCTGCTGAAGGTTGTAGGCTCCTTATCTTCTAATTTAAACCGACTCTGGGGCCTTCTTTTACTTAACTAGGCAAGAATTTAGCAAAAGTTCAGTATATCTAGGTGAAAGTTCATTGCTTGTGGCATACAGTTTTGGCAAATTTAGCCACTTATGCAAAGTTAGTTATGCCAACACTTATGCTAAGCTTGACAACTAGTATTTCTCAACCCCATTAGGCAGCTTTGTGGTGACATATGGATCCTATCCATCCATCCAGAATAGTCTGCAGAAATATTGAGGTACAGTTCCATGCCTTGTCTGCTGCACCAGACTTAGGCTAATGGAGGAGTTAGAGGAGAAGATGTGAGAGTAAGGAAGAAATGCACTGTGCACTTTATGTTATCACTGTAATGATCTCGTAACAGATTTCTGAAATTGATTCTGAATGTTGAAAAAAGATGGTAAATACTTTTTTCAGCCAGTAACAAAAAGTTCAGTTTTTATTTCAAAAATGGAAATAATTATTGGTTTTTTTCCTTTTCAGCTATACTAAGTGTTGAGTGACAGATTTCCTCCTTCACATTTCTGTGCATGTGCCTTAGCTGGCCTAATTATTACCAATGTCCTCTGGAGCCTTGAGTAATAATTCTTATTGGCAGCAGTAATACTCTCTGCTGAAGAAGAGCTTAATCTGTTCCAGGCTTACCTTCTGCAGATACTAAGTAAGTTCTTCATGATCCTTCTCTTTTATGAACTTGAAAAAAAGGTTATAAAATACTGGGAAATTTGTAATACAGAATTAAAAGAAGTGTAACACCTGTTAGCAGGGAAGGCTTGCAAAAAAACCCAGACTACTATTTATTTATCAGATAGCCACACACTCTAAAGAAGCATTTATATATATATATTTATTTATAAATATTTTATATTTATTAATAAATCTCCAGATTTATTAAAAATATACACATCTTGCTTTAAGAAAGCCTATCCTCTTACTCAAAGAGACCGGGTTAGTCAATTCCATATACCAATACCATCTGAGAAAAATGTGGAGCAGAAGTCTGAGGATGGAGCATGGAAAGGAGGATGGGGACTCCCTGAAGCCTGTTCAGTCTACTGAAAGTTCCCCTGTGAAGGTAAAGCAGGAAATGGAGATGCAGTGAGCACTCAGGAGCTTTGACCCAACAAACCATGGCTTCAGCAAAGCAGGTTCTTCATCTCACAAGATTGGGAACACTTTAATGTAGCCGCGTCCTTGCAGATACTCTGACATCTCTTCTTTAACTCGTAAGATTTCTAACTTGTCTCATTAGACCTTGGGAGCATTTCTGATGTCCAAGGTATATTTTCTGTTATTATAGTAGTCCAGACACCTACAAAGGATAGTTGTCACCAGTGATAGGAGGTGTATGTGATGAGACAGCATTGTCCCACATTTGTACAGAATTGCCTTATTTAAAAAAAAGTTTTGCAAAAACTTGTGGAAAAGGGCACAACGTAAATAAACCGGCAGTAAAACACAATCATTTGTGGGAACTGTTCAAGGGACAGCTACTTGCAGTGACTGGAGTATAGTCTTCAATACAATCAGAAGCTGCAGTACATGTGAAGTGGATGTTGTCTGTTGCAATGTTAAGTATTTTGCAGAAGAGTAATTTTAAATAGTGTTATTCTGTGGGAAGTTTATTGTATAAGTGCAGTGAGAAAATTCAATTTGTAGTCTGTCTACCCTGCACATGTTCCACCCTGATGTCCCTGAACAGAAGGCACAAGGCTGCAGGCTACCTCAGCACTTCAGCCTCCGCTGGAGGGGAAAGGATGGATGGAAAGACATGAGGATCGAGGATGTTCTCCTGGGTTTCCTAAGCCCTTTCCAGCGCACATCTCAGACTCCGTAGCCACTGTAAATAATGCTGGTGGTCATGCGGCCGTCTCACGTGTGGGGGAGAGGCAAGATCATGCTGGTTAGGAGACACGGAAGATCTGGTTTTTTTCTGGCCATGGTGTGCCCAGATGCAGCTATTTGAGCTGTGTTGGTGCCATCCCAGAACAAGGCATCTGACGTGCTTGTCTGGCGCTCTGAGAGCCAGGCATACTGGCAGCAGGACCGCTAAAACTGCTGGTGGTACGGTCCAGCTGCGCTCAGTTTGCGTGGCAGAGGGTGCCTAGCTGCTGCCACGTGCCGTGCAGAGCGTTGTGGGTCAGGATGTGCTTCACCGCACTGGGCACGGTGGGACACAGTCTGTCCCTCTGAGTCTTCCAGTGTGCTCTTTGCAGGAGGTTGTGGCCCAGCTGAAGTGGCACCTGGGGTGTCTTGCTCCAGCTGTGTGACCCAGGGATGCCAGGAGCAGCTAGTCACCACACCTGTCCATCTCTGCAGTGACCCACCACTGTTGTGGAGGTGTTCCAAAATGCAATAGCTATGCATTAAATGGTTTGCTGGCAAAGATAGCGTGGCATTCTCTTTACATCACCTCCAGACAGGTCTCCTGTGGCCTTACCTTACTTCTTTCTAGATCTCCTCTGGGCCTTGAAAACCTCTCTTGAGGTTTTTTAACCTTCCCAACACTGATTTCAGAGCATTTGGGAGATAAAAAACCTCAAGAGCATAAAATCTCCACAGCTAGTAGATGCACCTTTGCACTTACCTTGCAGTGCCATCTACAGTCGAAAAAGTCTTCTGACACTCAGATGACACCGCAGTGTTGTTTGGTTAGCAGCTCGCAGGCTTAGCAGAACAATTCTGCAACAAAAACTACGGCACCGCCATTTTCTTCACGCCTGGAGCTTGTCGAGTGCACGCTCAGGGCTCAAGGCAGTTCTGAGCTAAGCTCAACTGTGCCAGAGACTCGCTCAATATTGCGTCAGGCATTCCTCACTCCCAGCACGGTCTGTCTCCGTGCGGAATCAGAATAAGCTCCTCTAGTAGGACTGCAGAAAACAGGAGCTTAACTTACCTGATTTAAATAGTCCCTTGTATGAAGCTGATCATTGACTCCCCTGCAAAAGAGGGGGAAATAGGGCTAAGGTGTGTTGAAACCTATGAATGACAGGCTGTATAAGAAATGGTAAATATTTCAGTACTTAAAATTTGAGATTCAGTTTTGGTTTAGTGTATGATGAAATTACAAATGAACATGCAAATGAAACTGTAAAAGGTATGAGTAGAATCTCTTTTTCTACAATTTTAAAAGCAAAGATATTCCAAATTGTAAGGGGAAAAACCCCAGTTAAAATCTAAAAAGGTTATTTTTTCCTCTCAAGTAATTCCAGCCTACCCAGCTTTAAAAGGATCGTGCATATGTACATTGTATTCCGGACAGAATATATCAGGAAATGTGTAGAATATTTTTTAGAAAGAAAAGCTTTAGGGATTTTTGATTAATAGCTTTCAACATTAATTCTAGCAACTTCTATACATCTGTCTGAGTTTCCGCTAAGGATTGTACTAGCAAAGGCCAAGCAGCAGCATATCTATGAACTGCCATTCTAATAAATACTATTTTTCTATGACCTATCACCATAGAACCCCAGTCATAGCCTTTAAGGATACTGAAGATTTATGAGCATTTTTCCTTTTTAAAAAATTGCATCTTCATATGCTATTCAGTGTTTATCGAAAATAAAATTAGGTGTAGTGGTTGATTAGCAGTCATGACGGAAATGATCATTTGTATGATTTGTTCTGGTTTCACAAAGAGGATGCATAATATTAGATGGATTTCATACACTCTGCTGTATGCTTGTAAGCTTTGATAAAGTAATCCCAAGTTTGATATAATTATTTCTTAGTTATTTAAATTTTTTTTATTTCCAGTTATGAAGACTGAAGTGGACTTCTGTCTCCTCTACCAGCACTGGTTGCTGCAGTGTGAACACCCAGTATCAGACTGCAGGTAGAAAGGGGTGTTTCAATAGAACTGGAGGCCAAAAGGTCATAAATGCCCATGAGACAGCATGGATTGAACAACAGTAGTACAAAAAACACTCAGCTCTCTTTTGCTTTCTTTCTTAAATGGACAGTAAATTCAATGAACTTGTTCTAGCGCCCGAGACTAAGACCTCCAAAAAAGGGAGCCCAAGGAATACAACTGTGGTGTATCTCACTGCACCCATAGTTGTATCTCGTTTTCATGAAAGTTTGCCCTTAAGAATCAAGCCAGCTCCTATATTTACATTCATTCTAAACTCTTCAGTGCTGCTGGGCAACAACGTGTGCTGTCGATAGGTATGCTCCTCTCTCCTCTTCTGACTGAGAAGATATATCTCATGCTGCCCGATGACGAATCAAGATGATGATCCACATCTTCATGACTGGTAGGCTGGATTTTTGCAATGTAGTGAATACACCAGAGCACAGTAGCACAAACATAAGCAAAGCTATTTGGAAAAAAAAAAAAATCATGATTTTTTTTCCTCCTGTCTTTTTAAAAATATCCTGCTGGTTGAATAGTTCCTATTAGCTCTGCTAACCGACACAACATTCTTCTCCACTCACTATACCAGTTCCCTACAAAAATTCATAGTCCTTATGCTCATGTAGTTTGACTTTCTGTGTCAGGCTAGCTTACAGAAAATTTCTTTCTTGGAAGATACCAATCTCCCTTTACGGTTACACTACACAGGTCACATTGTTAGGTGTGCAAAGGGCAGATCTTTCCTAGCAACTGAACTAAAACCATGGACCTCTTTCCTCAGAGCAACACAGATGGACTCATAATCTCCTGTGCAAACTGCTACAAGTACGCTCTCATCTGTTCTGGATGGAAAAAATCTTCAAGCTGCCGGCAGGGAGGCCTCCCAAAAAAAAGTACAAATCTGCGGATCGGTCATTAATCAGTGCGTAAAAAGAATGTGCTGCCTAGGTGTCCAGCTCAGCTGCTGCTGCTCTCCGAAGGGCCTCCTGTGTATTTTTCCACTAGATGACACTGTCGAGACACATTTGTTCTCCTTCATACTGCTTCTCCAAAGGCATTCAGGAAAAAACAAATTAAAAAAAATGGCAGATATATTTGTTAGTAGCATTTTGGAAAGCCTTATTCTTAAAACATGAGGGGAAAATATAATTGAAGAAGCTAAAATTTCTAGTGAATATGGTATAGTTTCCTGAAGTAGAACCAGGGAGTAATCATTTCAGACTATTGCAAGTAAATGAGTTCATTTTGTATGTTTTAAATAGTTATGGTACCATTTAGAGACAAAGCGAATTTCTTTCACCCAATCACAAGCCTATTCAAATATTATCGAATCAAAATTAGGGAGACAAGGTGGCATATAAGATTTCTATTTAATTTGGCCAGGGAAAAATACTAGTTCTTCCCTAGTTTTGCCAAGGTCCTCTTCTCTGGGAATATATGCTTTCCTTGCTCAGCTGAGAAATGTCTATTCCTTCTCACATGAAAGACAGCTAATAACCAACAGCTGGGAGAAGAAGAAAGGAACCCATAAGCTGGACCATTCTTCCCCCTTCTTTTCCCAATCGGGAAGAAATTAAGAAGTCTCCTTTTACCCTGAAGGTATTGTGTGGAGTAGGACGACTCCATCCAGCTATTTGATTGGGACTAGAGCAAATTTGCAATCCTATTTCCAGACCTTGGAAACTGAAATCATCCCTTAGTCACATGGAGTTCTGAAGCAGAATGTGTCCACACACTCCCGCATTTGTTCGATCTGGTGGTTATCTGAACAGCTATCCTTGTGCTAAATATTGCTCAGCTCCTGACAGGGTACCTGCAGGCAGCGGGACCATTTCCAGGTTTGGGCAGGCTAGCAGAACAGGGAGACTGACCTGAAGTCCCGACTGAGAGACAGTGACACTCTGCTGTAATTCCGATGCCGTTTTGAGCAAACATGAGGCTGTTTTAATTTGGCATCATTTGGAAGGGAAATAAAAGGCCTTGTGCTCAGAATCTGAGAGTGTCAATTCAGCAAATGTTCAGTACTTCAAAAAATTAAATAAAACCTATAGTATTTGAAATTCAAAAAGATGTTAAAAATGCAGAGACATTCATTCATTCTTCAAAGTCTTTTTTTTACCATTAATACATCTTCCCTAGCTGTTGCTGTTTGAGAGTTTGGTCAGCAGTAAATTGCTTCCAGAACATGTTTCTGCTACTTCTTGAAAAACAGTCTTACCAGCTTGGTGCTTTTTAAAATCTTTTTTACACAGAATAAAGCTATGAAGGCAATTTACATACAGGATTGGATTAAGTTTTTACCAAGCTGGTAAGTATTTGCTCAGGTCAGTGACAATACTGTAGATCCACATCACTACATCTACATTACATCCTGAAGTGATGGGGATTTCAAAAATACTCTTCCTTTTAACCCAAATCAGACCAGATCTTTTTTTCAGCAGAGCCTCACAAACCTGCTTGAGCACAGCTGAGCAAACTGCAGCACAGACATGGGAATGAATGTCTAGGGCAGAGGATAGGATGGAGAGGCAGGAATCTCGTGGGCCAGCTTTGCCAACAAAAACATCGTGGACTACACCGTGGTCTGTTACACAGCTCACAGCACCCTTCCGACACCTTTCTTATCAGCAGTAACACTGGAATACTAGCATAATACTGCCCAGACCACAAATGGATGTTTTAGCAGAGGTAGGTAACATTTTCCAGATAAGTGGTAAAATACTTCAAAATCACTGTGACGGCCAGGAAGCTCCAAGTCAGCTCACCATACTAATTCTATTTCAGCTGCTTCACATAATGACAATGTAAATGTAATAGGTACCAAGAAGACAGACTCCTTGTCCTGCAAAATAGTACAGAAAAAGATAAGAAAAAATTCACAGATGAAAATGTTTCTTTTTTAAAAAAAAAGACAGACCAGAGGCAACTCTCAGCTGTAGGCGCTGGGTATCGGTTCACCCACCGATGACGCGGTTAAGAAAACCCCAGGGGCCTGCCCTGCTCTCTGTCTGGGGCGGTGGGATTGCTGGCTGCCCCAGGGCAGCCCCTGCCACTCCGGCCCCCAGCCCTACTGTGCCCTGACATTTGCTTTATCTCAAGGAAGGGGTTGGGGAGAGTAGGAAGAGCTATTTTGTCACTTTTTATTCCCCGCTAATGGTCGTTTCTCTCTGAACATACCTATTTGTTTGCCAGGTACTCTCCCTTGCTCCCTCAGCTCTATTTTTATATACAATAGTAGGAAGAAAGAAATAATTTTTCATGCCAAAGCTCATTAAACAAATTTGGTTCAGCTCCCAAAAAAAGAGAAAAGGAAAGGAAAAAAGTAACTCAGGAGCCTGTTTTTCCCTATACTTCAGTAGCATCCTTAATGAGCTGACCTGTGAGAAATTATTTTTGTCTATGTTTTAGTTGCCTTAGTAAAGAGTTCGCAGCAATGTCTCACCTCAGCATTGTCTTATGTCTTGGCTCAGCTATACGGCAGCACAACAAAACCTTTATTATGTTCTTACCAGTGCAAGCACATTTTATACTAAGTGACATTATGCTATCCTTCCACCAAAGCACGTAGAAACAAGGCAGGGGCAAAAGATACTCAGGGGTGGTATTCTGAGATTAGAGACCCATTAAGGAATTTTCAAGTGACAGGCGTTGCACAGCTGTGAAAGAGATGAGACACAATACACAACTTTTATAATAAACAGGTCCAAATTGATGGGGTTTAATGATATCATGCAGTCAATGTGATGATTCACTGGTTACTCTGTGGGACGTTGCTGTTACAAGCCCTCCTCAGGGTCCTTTTCTTTCTGCAGTGTGCTTTTATATAACTTAAAGCTTTGTGCTTGGCTTTTTTCAGCTTGAGCAGATTACAGATAGCTTTTTCTCAACTCCTTCCAACAAAGAGCTCTGTATTACTGGTACAGGCAATATCCTTGCACAGTCGTATTTTCCCTGTTCTCACAAATAGCCAAACACCAAAGCTGGCATAGCTTTATGCAAAGGACAGGCTGGAGGAGAAGAAAATAACAGAAAACTTCTTTATAAAGGCAGCTTCTGAAAAGTAAGAAGCTTAATCTGTCTGCTCCAGTCTCTTAAGGAGTATCTCCCTTTAACAGTTAGTAAATCTCTGATCTGGGACTCAGCTGCTCCTCGCATAAAAATGGCATATGCCGCTGAACCTTCGGATGCCTCAGCACCTACAGATATTTTAAACTCATAAGCACTCTCAAAAAGTTGTGTCCAGATGGTATAAGACTTAAACATAGTTTCTCTCTCTCCCTGGGACTTGATTATCTCCTGTCTTGCTCTTTATATTGCTTGTACTGCTTGTACCTTCTCATTTATATCTCTGTAAAGCATTGCCATTTTGGTAAGGTGACACTATGCACACACCTGTAAGTGGCTGCATAGGATATAAAGTAGGTGAAGATTAGGTCTGTGGTTCCAATCTGTCCTGCAGAAGGAAAAAACAATCTAGAGAGAAAAGGAGAATAGGTATTACCAGCTGCCTAGGACAGCAGAAGATAAACAAAACTATTATTCTCCCATCAGTCAAGGAAGCAGGAAAAAAAAAATCTGCAGTGAACTCAGACACTTCACCAAGGATTGCTTTTCTCAGATCCCAAAATGTAGGTATGTAATGAAAGAAAGTCCATAAAAATATTTTCAGGAGTTTTTCCTGAAAGAATAGGAACGAATGTCATCCTGTTACCTTCAACAGAGTGCTCGGTCACTCTAACAAACAGTAGTGATTCATTCTATAGCATGCTTACATGGCATTTATCAGTAATCAGTATTTACCTGTGGGCAGCAAGCACAGCAATGCCTATAACAATATAGCTGAAACGCTAGGCTTCTGCCTCATGCACCTGAAAAACTAGTAGGGAGGTAATTTCTTCTCTCAACACAAGAGAGAATACTCCCAGGGCATCTCTCATGCTGCAAGAGGAGTACTGAAAAGATTAATGGTTCTGAATAAGGAAGACAGGCTCTCAACAGCTGCCCGTGCCGCTTGCGTGAGGAGAGAGGAGAGCGTTCCTTTGCTGTCCTTTGCCTCCTGGGGGACATGACACCCCCGTAAGACTATAGCTGCTGGAAAAAGTTCAGGTCTGTGACTCTGTAACGTGTCTAGTTGGTCTTTTTTACCAATATGTGTCCTAAAATCATGCAGCAGTAGGTATCGATAGTGTTTGTGCATAGTTCAGACATACATATATACAGCTTGTAATATAATTTTATACACCAATGCTAGTCAGACCTTCTACGTGCAGCTATGCAAACAGGGCTGACTCAAAGCACTACTACGGCTATGACCCCTTCACAAGCCATTTTATCACAGAATACTTTTTTGTTTTCCGTGAGATCTATCTTCCATGTCCAATTACATCAACATTTTAATGGTCTAAAGTAAGATAAACCCATAAATCCTAATATTCCTTATGAGGTATTTAGATAAACATGGAAGAAGGAAAAAAATTGCACAAGGTTGTAATTGTCAGCTTGTTCAAACTGTAGGTTTTGAAGCTACCCCATGAGAAATGCCAATAATAATAAAAACTGATTTACCTGGGTTCATAGATCTGTTGATTCCTGTGAAACATTAATACTTAATGCATGTTACACTGCCTAGAGGCTGCTCTTTATGGTGAGTTACAGAAAAGCACTGGACATCTCCAGGATGCTCTACACACTGTCACAGAAGCTTTTTAACAGCTGAAGAGCTGCTTTATCCATAAGAGGAATATCAGAGAGCCATGAAAGTTGTAGGCACATTTAAGAAACCAAAGTACTGAAAAGGTCATAAAATGGTGTGACCTAAGCAGCGCAATCTGGTGAATGGCTTTAATCAGACTACCAGTAAAGTCCAGGTATGGAAGGGAGAAACTAGTAAGGGACAGGAATGGGTTAAAAGAGCTCAGCGCTAACTCTGCTTCTATGGAAATCAGTGCCTTCCAGCGGAACAAAGCAGGATAGGTGGGTTGTTTTTTTTTAAACCAATACCTGTAGTCCATTCTTACTCGTTACCTGTTTTCCTAAATTAAATTTTTCTCCTGGGGTGAGAAACAAGCACTGCGTTATCCCACAGATCTAGATTTCTGTTACTCTTACACTGAATAGCAGGCAAGCAGAAATATTTTAGTTGATACAAATGCTAGTACAGGGCTGATTTTATGTCTCTGTATAGACGGTGTCCAGTTTGGAGTGCAGCTCACTTCATGGGACTCAGCTAGGAACGGAAATGTAACATATGGAGCTGTTTGTAGAATCAGCACTGAAATTTAGTCAAGCAGCTTCTGTAATTTTAAATCCTTTCTGACCCAACAGAGTTACTCCCTTTCTATAATTAAGTCTGTCGTAACTGTAATAGGAGCCGTATCTGAGGTTGGAGAAATCCTACTTCAGTAAAAAAGAACACAATAAAAACTGCCTCATCAAAAGTGGAAAATATTCAAAGATATTAACTTTTCAAAAAGAAACAGTAACTAAGTCATTTAAGCTGTCAAAATAATCCTTTTCCTTATTTTCACATTACACAAAGACCTCCTTGTAAGCAAAATAATATATTCTATAATTTGCATTTAACATTGCACCTGAAATAATTTCCACCCTTTGCAACAAAAGCAGTTTTTTTACTTCAGATCCACATAATGCCTCTCTGTGATTCTAAGGCCGCCAGGTATTTTATATGACATGTGTATAGCAAAAAAGAAAAAAAATATACTCCATTCCTATAAAAATAGTGAGTTTCAGCATATTAACGCAGTCAAAGCAATCTGGTATGCAAAAGAAATGGAAACAGCTACAGCAGGTTGATAAGGAACAAACAGCATAGAAAGCAAAAGAAGCCAACGTAAGTGATGAATTTTGAATAAAATGAAAAGTTCTGGTTGACTTAAAACTTACAGAGTGTGGTCACCTCACTGATTGCCAAAGCTATCTGGCAGCACCTGGAACAGTCCAATGTAACTTACAGATAGGAAAAAATGACATTTCCATCAGGACCAGTTTCAGGTAGGCAGATGTCACTGCCAGGGAGGGGGAAAAAAAAAAGGGGGAACATGTATAGGCTGAGGTTGCTGCCTAAGATGCCCACATCCACCGGCTTTCTGCTATGGAACTCCTTTCTTCCACGTAGGATGGAGGTATATACATTCTCCCATGCTCATTTACAGAGGCAGCATAGGTCTGTGAGAAAGTAGTTTCGTATTAATCCAAAAATATAAACTAGCCTGATTGTATAAATATAAGACTGGTTAGTTTTCCAAAACCAGGAGTGTTTTCTTACTGCAAGTAAACAAGCCAACCCCCTAGATGCAGAAAGTCAATGGAAGGCCAAACAAACTAAAAATACTCCTCTCAAAATTCACTTGACATCTTTTCTGAAAAAAAGTTTCAGCCTTTAGCAAACACAATTTAAACAAAGGAAAGATGATTTGTTCAAATCTACTCCAAGCTTCAAGGTAAGGTTATTTTTTTAATTAATTGAATGAAAACTAGTTCTCTTCCCAGTCCAACTAAAGACCTCTGCTATACACAATTAACATATTTAGCTCTTTTTTATTCTGAAGCTCAACATTTGACCTTTTCACACACTCAGTATTGCTTTCTGCAAATTGTCTTCATTTTTAGATTAAATAATTAAAACACTTCTTTTTTTTTTTTTTTCTCCACGATGAAGCTGCCATTAAAAAGTAATTACAGGATACATTCTCCCCATTCATATTTTACTATTAATGGCATTGCCTGAACATCGAATAAACCTTCTTTAAGACTATATTTGGCAAGGTAACACATGAGATTTAATAAGTAAGTGTAACCTAATTTATATCTTTTGTTTGCCTTAGAAACTGAATAGTAAAATTTAGGCAACAACAAGAAATGCTAATTCCATTTTTTTCCTATTCCCAAAGGAGATATTTTGATATTATGCATTTTAAGTAGTGCTATTCTACTCATCAGGAGTCTGCAAACAGTATAAATTTACCTTGTAGAGGCACCGACTACGAGTATTGGGGAGGAGAATATCTCCGTAACCAAGAAATAGTTAGAAGTCCTAGAAAGTGCTCTGACTTGAGAATTTAGTTACTTACAATGAATAAATTAAATGCCTGGAACCACAACAAGGTTAGCATTTGCTAAAGTGTTTGTGTTTTTTTCTGAATGAAGGAATTCATCTTCACACAGAATCAGAATCTGAATTCACATGCTGATGAATTATTCATTAGCCTATTATCAATTAACCTGAAGGAAACAAAGACCTTAACCAAGGAAGAAATAATGAGAAGAGTTAACATACTTTTGAAAAAGCTGAAAAAATTTGAGATAACAAAATGATTGTTCTAGCTTTCCTGTTCCGTATCTCTACCAGTGTAAATGCAACTATAAAACCTGGAAATTACTTCGTCCTGTCTGAATTGGAAAACTATTTAATTCTGAGCCTGCAACATAAGTAATTGTGTAATTAGATTAAAACTTTTCTACAGAGCTTCTGCTCCCGTTAAAAACATCTGCAAGGTGTCACATTACCTGTGGCTTTCACAACTTCACAGCATTGTCTGGCTCGTGCACATCTTGGTTAAAATGCCAGTCCTAGCCTTTCTTGAGAGTTTTTCAACATGTGTTTTCCTTCTCTCCTTACACAGGCTCGTTTTCTAAACTGGTCAACACTTTGTAGAAATAATCACACACCACCTAGGGCAAATATATAAATAAGTAAGTAATGTTCCATCAGCAGGCACCATACAGCCAGGGTTCGTTTGGGTTTTCCAAAGAGGCTTAGGAGACACCAAATGAAGCGCTGAGAGTTAAGGCAAAGCACAAGCTTCAGTGATCCATCTGATTTTAGGGAAGTATTACTGCCTACCAAGTCCCTAAAATCTCTGGCTCATGAAACTGTGGCAAATAGTCCTGGCAGTCCTCCTGTGTGCCCGGAAGGTGGTAACATGCTGTCACTGAAAAGCAGTGTGATTTTAAGAGCATCCTTGAAAATGCCAAACCTTTTGTTCAGCCTGAAATATAAAAGTAATTAAAGGCACCTCTATGTGGGTGTAAAAGACAAGTCAAGCTGTGATCTGAGAAATGTTCATGGGACAGACAGCACATACGCAAGCTAAGGAGTCAGTTATGGCCCTGTAGGTCTCTGTATGTGAAGGAGCAGAAGAAAAAAAAAAGAAAGAGTTGAACATCCTGGTGGGAAGCTGAGAGGCACTCAGAGCCTTCAGGGGATGCAAGGGATGGATGGCACCTTATGGTTGTCAGATTGTCCAGGGAGCTGCGTGCTTCTCAGGCAGTCCCTGAAACCTCAGAATTAGTTGACAGGGCTGACAAAGGGTTGCAAGCTGTATTCAATCGCTGTTATAAAACAGACAAGGCTTGTCCAGAAAGGTCCATGATGACATGGTCAACATTTTTTCTCTTTGCTGTAAAGAAGAAAGATTTTTGGCTCTGTTGATCGTGAGTAATGTTAATGACATTTAAAGTTCTTAACTGATTCCAGAAGACCCAAGTTTGATTCTCTGCTTCTGAAGCCCTTTATTAACTTTAGATAGGAGAAAGGAATTTTTTGAATGATGCTAAGTGTCTGCAAAATCACAGAGATATGTGCACGAAGGAGAGTTTTGAAAAAGCATCTCCCATGAGAGTGATGGATGTGCTCATAAAATATCAGTGTATAATTGTATCAAGTATTTTCCAAAGCATACATCTTGTATGCATAAAGATCAGCTGAAAATCAGTCTGTTATTTATTTTCCAAAACCATTTGCTCCATCAACTTTCAATCATGTTTGCCCTCAAAAAGGAAGGGGCGGGGAGAGGGGACAGAGCATCTGAGAATGTCCATTCACATTACTGTGTGCATTATTGTCCCGAGTGCCAATACCCTCCCTACGGATTACATGCCAACTAACAGGCACGCTTTTTGGTAGGTTTGCTAGAATATGGGTACAATTTTCAAAAACATCAAAAATACTTACAAATTGGGAAACCTGGGCTTCTTAATATCAGTCATTTCTGAAGACAAAACTTAGAAAAGCCTTTCTCTTTACTGCCGATTTCACTGTAAGGCTAGAGATACCAGAACTATCTCAGAGCAGGTTAACTGAGATACCTGTAGGTCTAGCCACAGCTACCAAGAGCACCATCCGGCAGTGTGTGCATCACACAGTTAGTTTTCCATTGGGTGGCTCCACTGGGTTTGAGGTACGCTAACTTGTTATTTCCTGAAGGAAGAGCAGAAGAATACAGGCTTTTGAAACAGTTCTAGCCAGCACTAGAGCTCCTAGCAGCGTTAAATGAAATCTTGTCCAAGGCCAGTCTTTTTTCTCTTGTATTTTTCCAGCTATTGAATTTGCCTTTGTTCTCTTGCGACTCTGAACTGTGACTTCGATATGTGAGATTAGGAAAGTGAAGGCATTTTTCAAACTGATACCAGATGCTGGACAAAATGCCAACTGACTGGAAATTCAACTGTCATGGCATATATAAAAGCTACCTCTACTTTATGTAAAAGCAATAGATGATCTTTGTAATACTTTTTGAGTTTCAGTTGAAAACACAGTGAAGAACAAATGAATGCATCCTGGCCTTTTTTTTCTTTAGACTTCTCATCTGGTTCTGTTTCCTGGCTTGCAGCAGTTCTGTAAAGGTACATGAGTTTGCAGTTTGTCTAAGCATGCCAGAAAGAACAAGTTGACTGGAAGGAATAAATGAAATACTGAAAGTGCAAAAAAGTGAGCAAGCTACTTTTCTGTCACTGTAGAATGGTAAAATTAAAAAAAAAAAAAGCTTTACCTGTAGCCTCAAAAATGTCAAGGTATTACGCAGTTCCTATTTATTGGAATAGGAATATATAAATGTAACAAACCATGCCCCTGTATTTTTGCACGTACTAAAAATGAGATTTTTCACATTAAAATGACTATTAAATACTGAAACTGTTTTCCATTCAAGAAAGCATTCACAGCCCAGCTTAAATACACCCGAGGCCTCCACACCCAGTGTGATCAGTTCCCGGTTATAGCAATACCTACCACCAGCGAATTTATATTAGAAGCAGTAAAACATATTCAGCACTGAAAACCTCAGTGGGATTTTCTTTTTTTCCAGTATGGCCTAAAGATGATTTAATCATCTTAACTGCTTTCTGGCCATTTTCCCTGGCACCACATTAATTTAGAAATGTCATGTTTATTTACTTGCCATCAGTTTCCTGAACTTCAGAATAGTTGTAAAAGAAACAACTTTTGCCAGCCTGGATCTAATTTCATGTCATAAAACTCTTCAAGCAGGAAAGCCTCAGCAAGAACACCTTTGTTACGTTGTCTTGCATCACCTCCTTTGGAGACTGGGTCAGGCTGGCAGTTGTGACACCACCTATTCCCCGCTCCGCTGTGTTTCAAGCGATGCATCTGTGGGCAAATTTTTTTGTTGTTGTTGTTTTTCAACATTGCATAACAAAAATATTTTAATTCTGTCTTCCAGAAAAGTGTGTAACTTGTAGAATGAGATTTCTTCCACTTAGGGGGACCTCTGTATCTGTGCGCTCATATTGCCTTGAGGTTATCAGCAACTGGAAGCTGCTTTTTCAGTTATTTCTTTTACCTTGTTCTTCCTTTTACCTTGTTCTTCTTTTTGCCTTTTTGGTGTATGAATAGCAGGAAAAAAGACACAGGGACCAAGAGCCTTAGTCTGTGCTGTAGGTTGTGGCTGTTCTGTCCCAAATGTGAGTCAGAGCGTTCTCAGTTTCTCCTCTCCTCAATCCCCATGAAATAAATCACGGGTATCCAAAGTTCACCCTGAAACTAGTACAACCTTCAACCTCCTGCTCTATGCCCATACCACATTTCCATGGAGGTCACCTACACCCGGAGAAGGGAAAGAGCTTCCGAAAGCCATTTTACCCCCTTCAAGGCATTTTTACTCTGTGAATATGGCACAAAGAGGTTCTAATAAAACAAAGAAACAACACAACAACCTTATCTGTGGGACTTTGCAGTATATTTTGCCAGTGCGTTTCTAAGAGTTTATTCAACAAAGTCAGGCATACATTATAGTTCTGAAGTGCATTACAAATATATGGAAATCTAAAGTTAAAGTGTTCAGCATTAGGGCATCTGTTGAATTTTAACAGTAGAAAGTTTTGAATTCCTTAATAAATACTTGTTCATAAATATTTGTTAATAAATATATTCAGGTGATGAGAGAATTTCGTAACTACAATTTGTCTAAAAGAAGTTTATCCCAGATAAATGTTCAAACACTTTTTCTTGTCACCTGTTATTTATATTGTAGGGAAAGAAAGATCAAAAATAGATTTAAAACAATCAAATGCTTTCTATTTCTCCCTAGTAGTTCAAAAACTACAAATTTAAACATTTTAGAATTTTGCCCCCTTTATTCTCATGTCTCTTCCTCTGGCCACAGAATATAACTGGATTAATTAGGTCCACTGCTTCACTGCCATTCTTTTCATTCTTTTGGAGTTCTACAATTGAAATCTTTCAGACCTAGAAAATGAAAAGAGATGCTGTAAACTTTTAACTGTTTTACTTTTTTTAAAAAAAACCCACACATTCAAAACAGCAAGGATGCATAATTCAACAAAGGAGAATCTTTTGATGGGAAAATCTTTCAAGTGAAAAAATTCGGCTAACGGTATTCCTGTTCATAGTACTGAAGTACTAGTTCTGACTTGGGAAGTGCCTCAGCCACAAATCACTGGAGGTTGGAAAAAAATATTGGGGAGTTCATGTCTGTGCAGAATATAATGTCTTTCTTCAGCAACTTGTGTTGGCCACCATAAGAGACAAAATGCTGGACTAGGCAGACTTTTGCTCCAACACCGTAAGAAGACTTTGTCTCTTTTTCTGGCACTGAAGTTCTTTCCAGTTTATAGTCAGGAATAATAAACCTAATGGGGCAGACCTCAAACCATTTATGACATCAAACTGATAATAATAACAGACTTTATAATGTAAAATGCACATAATACCCATAAAGGATACTAAACTAGTTCGGTAAGCCCAGTAACATTAACTTTCAATGACTAGCTGATGATGACATGCACCATGCTTCATTATTGCATTAAATCCTTAAAACTAGCATATTTTTAAGTATATGAACTTGGACAGAGAAAGTTGAGGTATTTTGATCCTGTTATTATTTTTATTAGAAAGAGAGTACCAGAAAAGAGTCTGTTCTTTGCACAAAACCCCTAAGTTTTGACAACCATGAACTAAGGGAAAGAAATTCCCAAAGCTGCAAGAAGCGGCTAGGAAAAGTCAAAGATTTTCCCTGTAAATGTATGTGTACATAAATACATACAGATTTACATACACCCACCTGCCACTGTGGTCTTTGAGACTCTTTTCAAGCATGGCAGAAATATAAGTATGTATTAGAGTCATGTCTTCACTAGTTTGTTCAACTGATCACAGCACAGGGAGCCTACTATGAATTCTGAAGTACTTTAAACTAAGTACTGAAGTACACTAAACTACTACTAATACAGTACACTAAGGAGACAGTTCTATAGTGTAGGCAAGCTTATTTCTTATACCAAGCATGCATTTTTCTTTTCTGCATTTTACCCCATCATCTCTACCCATCTTGAATTACTATGACTAGCTCCCCTCTTCACTCAGTTTTACAGCCTCCTTTGAAACAGAGGTATCTTCTGTAGCTGTTTGCTTGGGCAAGCCTTTGCCCAAACTTTTTAAAGTTAATTTAATCTTTCTGCATGTTAGTGTACATCTAGCCTCCAAATCACTTTTACTGCTCTTCTCTTTCTCTCTCTCTTTCTTACTTTTTCTTTCCTTCCTTCCTTCCTTCCTTCCTTCCTTCCTTCCTTCCTTCCTTCCTTCCCTTTCTTTCTTTCTTTCTTTCTTTCTTTCTTTCTTTCTTTTTCTTTCTCTCTTTTCTCTCTTTTCTCTCTTTTCTCTCTTTCTCTCTTTCTCTCTTTCTCTCTTTCTTTTCTCTCTCTCTCTCTTTCTCTCTTCTCTCTCTTCTCTCTCTTCTGTCATTGTCAAGTCAGAACAGAATGCAGTATTTCAGGTGTAGTCACCAGTGCTAACGGGGAGGGAAAGTATAATCTTCCTCTTTGCTGACAGAATGCGCAACCCCCACAAAAAATTCACTGTCCTCCTTGTTCCTCCCCACCCCCTTCCAATTTCTAAACACGCATTCCTTTCAAGCCACCTGAGATGTAGTAACCCAGAAAGATGCAAAGACTTGAGATAAAGCAGGAGAAGGTTGGGAAGGCAAAGCAAAAGAGGAAGAGTTCGGTAGAGGAGGACTGTGTATACCTATGTGTGTTACGGTGGTCAAAAGGAGGCAACAAAGGATCAATGGTCATGCAGGAAAAGAAGCAGGGAACTGATTCACCAGGCTTTTTAATCATACTTGTAACTAAGTGGAGGCAAATCCCAGCCAGGCAGAGAGGTTGCATTTTACATCTGCTTTGTCAGATCGTAAACAACAGCACGACGTGTAAGACAGTGGAGAATCAAACCCCATATGTTCTCAAATCTGCTGAGCCTTTTATATGCCTTTTTTTTTTTCAAATGGGGAACTCATCAAATTCAACTCTTCCCTACAAAGACTTTCAGTTTCAACCGATGAACATGTTTTAATGAAAAAGGCTTTCCATGGAAATACTCCCAGCTTGCAGTCCTCTGTGGTCAGAGCTCCTGCAGCCCCGGGTGCTGAAGCCAGTCACTCTCACCCGCCGGGGGAAGCAGGGCAAACCGGGAAACACCCTTGGCACCGCGACCGGCTGCGAAACCTCGGCACAGCACAGCCTGCGGAGTGAGGAACGAGTGGGACTGTCGTCTGAAGTGTGAGGAACACATTGGCCCAGATTCCTTGTGGATCTGGGTTTCTGCTTTTTGGAGCCAGCAGGGAAAACAACGTGTTTCAGCTCTCCCTTCCTTTCCCCCACCGTAGCAAGGTGACCGCCCTAACCCATGCCATCTTTTAAAAGTCCCCTAGATACCAGTAGCAGATGTCACCTGGAACCCAGCACCTCAATCCAACCAGGTGCCTTCCCCACACACTATAACTAAAATAAAATTGCAAGCTGGCCCGAAACCCGGGATTTTGAGTTCAGCGTCTGCTCAGAGGGACTGTGTGCAGCGAGGCAGGTCACTACGGCCGAGAGCAATGCTAATCCAACAGATAACCCGCTCTACCGACTTCCCAGCATTGCCATCAGACTTCTAGATTGCTGCTCCTTGAAAGGACTTCCCAAGCGGACACGAACAATATACAAGTTTGACAGCTGAAGCCTGCTCACATAATTCTCCCTGCAGTGAGAACTGGAGGAATAAGGAGTTATCAAAAGGTGGGTCCTTTTGATCCTTCAAAAAGGACTAAAATCAGAAGACTTATTTTGCAGAAGCAAGAGTTTTACTGGTTGTAGTGATTTACTCTAAGTAGAACTTACATGGAACTTACTCTAGGTCATAGAACTACACCTTAAATTGTGAAAATTAAACTAATGAAAAATAAATTTAAAAAATCCATATAGCAATCTATCGAAGGTAGCTTGAAAGTAAAAGATACGCATTGCTCCTGAGCAAAGAAAGAATAAAAGCAGGATTGAAAGTTTAGCCTGACCTGTTTAAGCACGTCAAATTCTCAGTTATATTCTGATGAACTTGTAAGCGCTTATTCACCTTGGCTCCTGTTGCAGATTCTCTACATGTCAGAGCACGCGGAGCTGGAGTACGGACAGAGGGGTGCGCACACAACTGCAGCACCTGGAGTACAGCAGATCCTCCTCCCAAGCTGTTTTTCCTAGTGTATTCTTGACTCCAGCCCCGGTAGGCAGCTTCACTGGAGGAAGTCACCTCCTTCCCATTTGAGTAACAGGTTTTAACAATAAACTGCTACCCAATGTAGAGATGGACTTTTTTGGAAACAAGGTGAGCAGGTAATCAGTCTGTCTTTACATTTTCACCAGTTTTCAGTGTTGTTTATGTTCAGGTGGGGGCACTTTGTGTCCTATCGTCCCTTCAGGCTCCACCCAAAGCATGTAGGGGTCCTCAGAATTTACAACAGTGACCCGAAAGACCCAAAGACATCCCAAAAGGGTTATTTTTAGCTAAAAACATTTTCTGTTAGTACTGGGAAAGTTTAATATATTTCCACGGTATTAAAAATCAACATTCTTTATATTAGACTGACTTTTTATAATATAAATATAAAAATACATAGCATATAAGAAAATGCAAACATGGTCTTATCAAGTGATTGATGGCTGCATGATTTCTACACAGATGCATAGATAATCATAGGATTTATCCTGCATTCATCATATGGACACTGAAAACCAGGACAGATCAGCAGATCAGTTGGACAGGTGTTTTTGTGTCTGGAACAAAGGGCTAAGTTAAAAAAAAATAAATTACCTAAAAATTGTCTTCTGTATTGGTTCAATTTATAGAAAAATGAATAACTATATAAATAAGTTTAAGTGCACCTAAAAGGAAATCCAGAACATGAATGTTTATGGGTATGAGCATGTGAATGCTGAATAAAACATTCAAACAAGAATTCAAGGCAGCATTTGGTTGCCTAAGTATTTTTATGGCACCATTTTAAGAATTCTGATGGTGTTTCTTCAAATGAAGCCGAGTCCCGAGGGAAACAGAAGGTGTCCTTCGGAGGACCTGCTGGATCTCTCCATGTTAGGAAGCAGATGGAATTTGCAGCTTGTTCTTCCACTTTTGTGGGAAGATATTTTTGGTAAAAGAGAAGAATTCTGGTGAGCTACTGCTCACTTGGTGTATAATCTTTAGCACATCATAAATACCCTTCCAAGACCACTTCCTATGAAGTGCTGAGTATCTTAATGCAATATTGAGACAATGTAGAAACACTTCACAGAAGAAACATAATTTTCCTTGTCAGTAAAGAAAAAAAAGTATTTAAAAAAAGATGATAGCTATTGCATGGAGTCCTACTCCACACTGTTCCAACTCCTTGGGCCTTGAGTCAGGCCACTCAAAATCTCATAAAAGGCATCCAGCATTGTTTGGTATCTAGAAAAGGGGCTTTGTGAACATTATTTAGGATGAGATTCATCTCAATTAACTTAATGAACAGCCTTAAATTTTAGTGTCTAAAATAATCTTCCAGGTTTTCCTAAGGACAGTGGAGTGACATGAGCACCTACAAATGCCACTTTATTCCTTGCTAGGGTGAGAGCCTTAAAAGGGGTAAAGCGACTCCAAAAATGTCAAGCAGCATAGTTATCACAGGTTGTCCCTATGACTCTGCAGTTCCTCAGGTAGGTAGTGTCACATTTTCACTTTGGGGGAGCGGAAATACTGGGGTACTGATTTTCAAAAGCAATCAGTTCTCATCACTGTCACACGAAGCAAGCTTTAACCTTCTGGAGAAGAACAATCAGAGGTTTCCTTCATGATTCCAGATGACCATCACATCACCCAGCCTCAGCCTGGAGCAGGAGAACCACCAAGAGACCGAGGCATTGCCTCAACTCCTCTCCTTAACGTGAGCTTCTCTGTCAACCTGTCAGCCACAGGAACAGTTTCCTTATGGTAAATTCTCTTCCAGTTTTAGTCCTTTAGCCAAGACAACATATTTTCAAATAGTATATTTTAACTCAGTCAGACGTTTCGCATAAACTTTATGCAAAAAACTATGAGTTGAGATTCTATGGGCTATGCAATGCAAACTCTCAAATCAATCAATCGTAATAGCCAAAACTGACCTGAAAATATATCAGGGTTTTTTTCTTCATTTTCCTAGTGCTGATTACAAACACGTCCAGGAAATCCACTCAGTATAAGTGTATTCGCCGGAAAGCTCTGTTTCCTTTTTGGAGTATGCCTCTTAGAAAAGGTGTTTTATTTAAACAAGAAGAGAAGAGAGCAGATTAACAAGTGTTTTTCTTCCTCTTGCAAGCTTAAGCAGGCCTAGCAGGTGCGATTTACTACTGGAATAATAGGAAACAATAGGAAAATATTTGTTAGTTATTATTTGCATTACTGCAGCACATGCAAGCACCTGTCAGGGAGCGCTCCACAAACATGGAACAAAACCACGTTCCCTGCCCAAAAGCTAACCCGCTGTGCAGGGCAAGAGGCACCGACCCACCTGGACAGTCACGGAGAGCCAGGAGCTACTAGGACAACTTTGGTCGGCATGATGAGCAGATCAGTGTAATTGCTCATTAAAAATTACATTGTATCTAAAAAATTCATAAAAAATGGTTATGGGTATGCTCAGTAAGTATTTGTTCTATGATTTATCTCAGATTTTTTTTGTTAATATTTTCATTTACCTATTTCTAAAAGCTGTCCCCTTTTGGAAACTACCTCTTACTGGCCACTGAATTTCGCTGTTGTATAGTAGGCCAATTGTGTTTGGGTTTTTTTCTTTGACTTTTTCCAAAGAATTTTAATAGATTAGGACAGCATGTATTTCTCTTACAAAACACAGGATATCTTATCTACTTTTTTAAGCATTATACTAAAACAGGCACGTGGATCTGGAATGCAAATACCTTTCAACCTACTCAAAAATTTCTGCAGTGCAGTGCCACTGTTTTTCTAGCTCAACATCAAAGCAGTAACTTCCCAAATTTCTGGAACTACTTGCAACTCCAAGATCTCACTCGTATCGCTTTTCCTTCAGCCAATCCGTATTTACTTTTCTCCGTAATCTTCATGTAAAGATCATGCCGGTCTATCAGCTGGGCAGCCCCTACCTGCCACCCCAACCCCAAGCTCTTCTGCGTCATAATACCACTGTCAGGCCAGAGAGGGGAAAACAATCCTTCAGAAATCAGTGGTTTAGCTCATTATTCCCCAGATTCCAAGGTCGATTTTCTTAAGACTTCATACTGGATTCATCCGTTCATTTCCCCTATGGCTTTTGACAGCTGTGAGATTTCTGTTGACTTTACCAAAAAAAAGGAACCTAGCTGATCAGGAAAGCAGAAGGAGCGTAAGCGACATTCGGGGAGAAGGAAATCTCGTGTAAGCAGTCATCAGAAGGGTAAGGAAAGCCCACAGCAGTCACAGACCCAAAGCGCTCAGATTCACATTGCTGAAACTGGTTATTTGAATACGCTGGTACGTCTCCTGCGTTAATTAGATGTTGTTTAACTATCTCAATCACTTCACAGGGACCAGTGGCCCAATACAGCCCCTACAACAGCTCCCACCATTCACCTCTTCCTCAATACCCCCTCCGTGGAGTAACCCAGGCGAGTTACTCATCTACAGAACAGATTTGTGCCACCCTGGCCGTTCAGCCATGCCCAGGCGGTTCTCGGGCAGCCATAGTGACTGAAAGTGGTAAATATTTTACACACAGATAGATACGTAGGCTTTTTCCTCACCATAGTGAAGTTTAAATCTCAGACTTAAGCTGTCAATTTGCGGCCTTTTTTTTTTTTAATTATTGCTATATTTTAAGACCTCTAAAGATGCTTGCGGGTTTGGGGTTGCATTTGCTTTAGTTTTGGAGCTTGTTCGGTGTATTTTGCTGCTGCTGTTGCTCTCCCTTCCCCGAAACGCTTTCCCCGGATAGATGTGTCGGGGCAGCCCCCGGCCTCGCCCCCCTCTTCCAGTAGCCGGCACGGCGACCCCCCGCCCTGGAACCCCCTCGGGATTCCCCGTTCCTGCCGGCCTGAGAGCGCCGATCGGAAAAACTGCGGAAAACCCAGCACCCAGGCTCCGGCGCGGCTCCTCCGGCCCCGGCCGGCGCTTCGGGGCGAGCACAGGTACGGCGCTCCCAAGGCGGGGAGGGGGGGAGGGG